>LIEC01009537.1:0-82297 GCA_001925005.1 Drosera capensis | reverse complement strand
CTCAGGCAATGGAAGAGTGGGGCGTATCATCATGGCTGCAGCTGCCAAGCACCTTACACCTGTTGTCTTGGAGCTTGGTGGAAAGTCTCCTGTTATTGTTGATTCAGATGTCGATTTAAAGGTAAGAGATAGTTCCAAGTGCTTAATTGTCGCTGTTTTGCATTGGTATGATATATTTTGCATACCAACTGTGTGTGTTGAATTGGGTACCAGGTTGCGGTCAGGCGTATAATTGTTGGCAAGTGGGGCTTGAACAACGGACAGACTTGTGTTGCTGCTGATTATATTGTCACTACAAGGGACTTTGCTCCGAAGTTGGTAAGTTTCCAACACAATGCGGTAAACAGCATCATGCGCTTGTAGAACTGCTGCATCTTGATGCCATACTGAATGTAGGTGGATGCCCTCAAACATCAACTGGAGAAGTTCTATGGAAAGGATCCACTGGAATCGAAAGATTTGTCTCGAGTAGTGAATTCTTACCACTTTGATCGTTTGTCTAAGATTCTGGATGAGGAAAAGGTTTCTGGTAAAATCATCCATGGAGGTCATAGGAACAGGGAACAGTTGTAAGCAATTTAACTGGTTATCTCTTTATGGTTTATCAATACATTTTGGTATCCTCAACACCAGGAGCATGTCTGACGAGAGACTTTGTCTGTTACAGGAAAATAGCTCCGACGATTTTATTAGATGTCCCAGAAGAGACTCTCATTATGAATGAGGAGATCTTTGGTCCACTACTTCCAATTCTCTTGGTAATCCTGATGAAATTCTTAATTTATATTGGGTTTGCAATTAAATTCAGCTTTTGGGACTGGTGCTACAATTGTCCCAATATGACTAATGGATTACTTTTCATTTGTCTTGATGATTCCAAAGGTTGACAGACTGGAAGAAAGTTTTGATTTGATACTCTCAAGACCGAAGCCACTTGCTGCATATATGTTCACTAACAATCAGAGTCTAAAGGAAAAGTTTGTGCTTAACATCTCCGCTGGTGGCATTGTCATCAACGACATTGCTGTACATGTACGTGTTATTGTTTCTCTTTGTATATACCATATCAATGTATCTGAGCAATCGTTTTGGAAATTATTCTGAACAACGCACACTCCGAGCAGAGAGTATGTGGGACTCAAGAGTCTCCCTCTCACAGCTCGGAAAAACTTCGGTGAATGCTGAAATAGTCATTTGGCCTATCAACTTCTATCCCGTTATCAACTTATCATTGATGTGCATGTCATCTCCATAGCCAACGTTTATTAGCTTTTTCTGCATTCGTAACTATGAGATCTCTTCTGCTGCTTGGACAGCTAGTCTGTTCTGAGCGGGTTTCGAGCCGGATACTTCCTATTTCATCTTACTTTTGTGCTGATCATGCGAAATTTCATTCGATTTTCGATGCAGCTCACAGTTCCCACTTTACCATTTGGCGGGGTGGGTGAGAGTGGAATAGGCGCATACCATGGCAAGCTTTCGTTCGACGCTTTCAGCCATAAGAAGGCAGTGCTTTACCGAGGCTTCAAGGCTGATGCAGCATTGAGATATCCTCCATACACAGCGTGGAACCTGAGCTTGTTGAATGCTGTCATGAGCGGAAGTCTAGTCAGCATTATTAGTCTGTTGTTTGGATGGTCTAAAAACACTGTCGCGAAACCTAAGGTCGCTTGACCGTCTGCTTTCTGGCTGGATATTTATGGTTAAGCATTATTCGCTCGAGCAGCAGAGGGTTTATACTGTGAAACCTGTTATCCTTGGGCGGACATGCATCGCTGGTTGCTGCTGAGATGGATATATTAGTTGGTGTATGAATATTGTTATTGTCACTTTTGAATTTACAATATGCATTATTCATTCTGTATGCAATGTATCACGCAATTCATTAGAACAATACATTCTGATTTACAGATACGTTGTTCAATATGGTAATTCAAGTATGCACATGATTTGAGCCATGTACACTAGGTGAACTGCAAAAATCACCAGCATTCAACCAAGATGAGCGGGGCTGCAAGAGGTGAATAAGAATCATTGATTACTCGATTTCGCTCAAATGTTACAATTTCAAAGCTATATAGCTCTCGGAAACTCTAATGCATACCTACGATCTAAAGAGCGTAAATGCCTTAACACAGAAGTCTTGAAACTTGAGCTCAAACCTCAAACATTATCAATTATTATCATGTCAAAAAATAAGAGGATATAGGCGTTGGCAGAAGCCGAGAACCTATAATTTGGAGAGCTACAACAATAGATGTAGGTGAACATATAAGATCTCTCAGTTACCACCAGAGATTGTATTATCATCTTTTTCCAGTCTCGTCCCCTTATCATTCCAAAGCTGTAACTGTGACTGTATAAGAGCTTTCTGTGAAGGCAGTTCGGCGATGAAAAGAAGAGTTTGAGCCCAGCCTGCGTACTTCCCATATCGCAATACAAATGCCTCTGCCACCCGATTGCATAGCTTAGATGTCAGTCGGGCACCAGCAAGCTCGGGCAAGAGGTATCTGGTGGCAATCTTTCTCGATCCCAGAAAGAAAGAAAAATTATCAGTAATTCCGGCTCAAAGAAATGAGAAAATCAGGAAAGTGCTATGGAATAATGCAATCTGAAGCAAATACATAGAGATTATACATATACATGTGAAAACTTCATGAGCCAATAGCTTAAATTAATTTATACCTGCCAAACATGAGTATCAACAGGAATCGCATGGTATTGATCCAAAGAGAAGAGTGCTATGCACGCTGCTACTTTAGGACCTACGCCGGGCAAAGAGGAGAGAGCTTTGATGACCTCTTCAAGATCCGAATCGCGAAGAGAATAAAGCCACTCTATACCTCCACCAGCTTTGCATACCAAAGCTTTCACCGTTCCAGTCATGTACTTAGCCCTGTTCATGCACATCGAGTAAGAAATCAAACCCAGCTCTTATTCAACATTGGTTGCACAAACTACTAGCACGGAACATGTTCACAATCTGAGGTCAACCAGACCATTGATTCACTAATGAGGAAAGAAGCCACAGAACCACTAGCTATAAAACTACTCGAGCCATGAGTAGTAGTCAGATAAGTTTTAGATTTTCCTAGAAAATTTGGATCAAACTGAAACACCTTCCACAAGGACAAGAGAACACAAATCAATAGCTGGAAAGAAACCTGTATCCAAAACCGGCCGCCCGCAGCTGCTCCTCCGAGACATCAACCAACCGCTCCAAGGACGGAAACTCATGAAACTCAAACCCCTCCACCTCACCTAGAAACCCACCCAAAGACGAAATATAATCCACCATCCTAGTGATCCTCCCAATATTATTATTAGACGAACACAGGAACTGAATCAAACACTCGAACGGATCCTGTCTAAGCACCCGAGCACCACCCAAACACGACGCCAGCATCTTAAACCGCTCATCCGCCACACCAAACCCTTCCCACAAATCACCCAAACAGATACCCACGTTGAGAAAATCAAGCAAAGCCAACCTAGCACCATCATCACCACCACCACTCAAACCCTCAAGATTATGAAAACAGTACCCAACATCACCATCATTCAACTGTTTGAGAGAAACCAGATACGATTTCACAACACCAGTGAACTGCAATGGACCCGTTTGCTTCCACCTAAAGGTCTGCCCAGTTGGGAACGTGAGGGGCAATGAGAGCTCTGATTTCCCCAAATTGAGGGGTACCCAGTTGAGGGTTTTGCTAGAGTTTTGTGAAGGTGTGGATTTGAGGGTTTGTGTGAGGGATCTTATGGGGTTTGAAATGGTTTTGAGAGGTTTTTGATTTGGGGTTTTGAGATGGGTTTGTGGTGTCGGTGGTGTTGAAGGGGGTGTTGATGAGAGTATTGGGATTGATCTTCTTCGCTTCATTGGATGAGCTCCTTGATTGTGGGATGAAATGGGTTGAAGTTGAAAACTGTGGATCGTGAATGAATCTATAGTGTTGTTGGGGATTCAAAGCTTGGGACTTTGGAGCAACTAGGGGAACTTGTCTCACCAAGGGCGATTTCAAGATGACAAACCTCGAAGCAAAACACCGCATATGATTAGGTTGTATTGCCACACAAAAAAAGTAAAAAACCATCGACGATGGTATTGCAAAAGTTTGTATGATGTATGTAGAAGTCGTTGCATCTTCGATCTGATCAGTGATCCTTCTCAACAAAAGAGAGGAAGGGATCACGGGACACAACATAATCCCTCCAATAACACTTATTTTTATTGATAAAAAATTATGTTTGTTTTTAGAATAAAATTAAAAAAGATAATTATTTTTTAGATTACCAACGTTTTGAGATTATTAATTCGGGATTGGTTTGTCCTAAAACTATTCACCATGTTGTGTTTGTTTGGATAGGATGAATAGTGATAATTCTTCTCCTCATTATATGAGGGATTAAGTTAGTTAAATGAGATTATTTATTCTTCCCCCAAAATTTTCATTATATCCAAACAAACATGTGATAAAAAGCTAGAAGAGACTATTAATCTTATCCTGTTCATTTAGTATCCAAAAACAAACACACCCTAAAACACATTATTCCGTATAATATGTCATCTATCTCACAATTATAACAACAATTTGACTACTATCACAATTAAGATAAAATTTGACTCGTATTATAAAATAATCAAACTATCATAAACGTAATAATTGTTTAAGCTATATATATATATATTATAGAACGATCAAATATTATTTGATGATGAAACAAGATTTTGAATTGATGCATATTAACAAGGAAACAATTTTTGATTCTTAATTGAATCCAAATGACGAATCTAAAAAATTCTACTCTCCTTTGAAGATTAATGTGTCACTCTTTATTGGAGTTTCATAATCTTACATAAATAATTAAATATAAATTATTTATATGATATATTTTTTATTATAACATCACATAAAACCTTGATTTAGGATATATAGTTCTATTAATGAAAACAATAATGACTATATTATACTATATGTTGTCATGGAACGCCCAAACCGTCATTTATCTAATAATAACTAGGTCGGTTCAAAAACAGTTTCTCGGTTTGTGAAAGAGTCTGTAAATTCTGTTCTCATACCACAATCTAACTAGGAGCCTCTCGATAGTATTAACTGATCACTATAATATTCAACAGTAAAGTTTAATGTGTTGAGGAAATGATCCAAGTCATCTGCCTAATCTTGGCTCTTCCAAGCATTGCTTGGTCCAATAATTTTTTATTGTTTGATTTTTTTTCTGTTTGAAAGAAGGTTGTTTTGATAATTAAATGAACAAACATTTTCGTTTTTTAACAATTTTTTTATAATTGATTTCAATTTTTGAATAATTATCATCAAATCATATAAGATTTATAAAAACTTAATAAATGAAATATAGAGTTTTTAAGAGATTATGCGATCGTGATTGCTAATTTGTTATTGGTGTAATTCTTAAATTTTGAATTACGATTATAGGCAAGCTTACTTGCAGCCTCCATTTGGAATACTCTGCCAGTTAGACCAAAACTCCATAATGGACCATTTCGAGTGCAAACATTGACCCACCACCCGCCATGAGTACCACCTTCTTTTTCAAGTATCCTTTTGCTTGCTTGCTCACACTAAAAATACATGTCCCATATCTCTAAACTCACCAATAGCCATCTAAGAAGTTTCTCCAACGAGTTCCATAACACTTGTACATATTTATCCATTTATGAATCCGAAACCTAAGTTTTTTCGATTCATTCGAAATGGGAATCAGCGAAACCTTCAGCCAATAGATCGAGAGCCCAGTTGCTCCCGTGCGGCTCTTCAAGGCATTATGCCTTGAGCACCACGTTCTGTTTGCAAAGCTTATGCCCGATTCTTTTCCAAGCATCGAGTTTGTCGAGGGTGACTAAGTCAAGGTTGGCAGCATCCAGCAGCTCAACTTCCCCGAAGGTATGCTGAATGCAGATTCTTATTTGTATATTCTCCGTCCGATGTCTGCTTGTGATTCTTGTACTCGTGTTAAAGTATTAAGTTCTGATAATGAGGGCTTATCCATATGAGTTTTCAAGGTGCGGTCATGGTATCTGTGTTTGTCCAGATCTCTACTGTTTTGCCGCCGGGTGAGGCCCAAGGTCGGCTGTTCCTGTACATCATGATGACACTGATATGAAAATGTTTTGTCCAAGTAGATATGTTAAATTTGATCGCAGTGCTCAGGATAATTTTCTGTAATCTTGAGTTAAATGTTTGAGATGGCAATTCACAAATACTGTAATTTTGCTGGTTATCATTTCAAATATGCTCAGCACAGGACCGATGAGCTCGACGTGGATAACTTCTACTGCAAGTACTCAACCATTGACGGAGAAGTGCTTCATGGCAAGAACGAGTTCGTTGTTGACGAGACTAAATTTGATGCCACGGTCACCGGTAGCATCTGCAAGATGATGACCGAGTTTCACCCAGTTGAGGGCATCGAGATCAACGAAGAGGGCGTTAAGTTTGGACAGGAGAAGATGAAGAAAATGTTCAAGATTGTTGAAGAGTACCTTGTCGCGAATCCTGAGGTCTATGCTTAAGCGATCGCCCGTTCTCAATCAAACAGTGTGATCAAAGATTGTAAACTGTTTTAATAAGTAATCTTTTTGGTATTTGAGCTAAACAGACTTGAATGGCATTCTGTTTTGTGTGTGTTTGTTCGTTTTGTATTCTATGTACCTCTGTTTTAAAGAAGTGCTATGGTTTGAAAATATGTAACATCTATGTTTTTGATCTGTAACGCAAATCCATTAGAAATGTACAATGTCAAGTAATGATTTTTTCTCAATCTTGGATGGTTTAATGGTCACAATTGACATTTCTTTCGACAAATATTTCTAGCCCTGTACTCCCATTCAAAGGCAAAGATAAAGACGACCCAATTAACCGCATCCTTTTGTAGGATCAGTCTTACCCTTGACACGAGCCGAGTAATACTAATATCACCAAAAACACATTCTTCTTGATGCTTTAATTCTAACGGTTGATTCTAAATAAATATATCTAAATTTTAGATAAACATAACTAAACTTAAATATGTCGTAATATATAGTACTCCTTTTATCTCATAATATAAGAAAAATTTTGACCAAATATTTCCTTTTTTTTATAATATAAGAAATAGTTTAATTCGACACAAGAAGTTATATATGTGTGAAATTTTTATGATATTTGATATAAAAAAATTAAAATAATAATGAAATAACCAGAGTAACATAGAGAAGTATGCATTGGTAATTGTTTTAGTATTCTTTTTTTTTTTTTGAATAAAATGGTTTCTGAATAAGTTATCTTTTCTAATATTTCGTCTATCTCAATTTATTTGTAATCATTTGATTTTATATATATATAAAGAATTTAATTAAATTTTTTTAGAAGATAATGAGATTAAAATTCAAAATAATAATAATTAAATAATATATCATATAAAAAAAATTGATTTTTTTAGAATTAAAATTTTATTAAATGACAACAGGACAAACGTTGTTTATAGAAGGAAGTATACAAACCATTTCCTCGTTCTCCTTCCACGCTCCACCTGCTCGCATCTCGCTCTGTCTCTCTCTCTCTCGGAGACCCCACACAGCAGAGCACTCACTCACTCAGCATCAGTCTCTCCCGCGCTCCCCAATTTTCCCTGCAAACAATGCCATCCCCTTCCTCAGGTAACTCCCCTCTAACCCTTTTGCCCCTTTCTCCCAACACCCCCAATTCATCCCTCAATATCTAACCCTAATTTCCAACTTTGCAGCCGGCGCCACCAGATGGCGAAAACGACCCATCAAGCCCAACACCACCACCAGCAGGCTCAATCGTTCCCACGAGGACAGCGACAACGAAGACGACGAGACCCAGAATGGTGTTGGGTCGGATGACGACGAGGATTTGCACCCAAACCCTAACCCTAATTTGAACCAGAATCAGCAGAATCAGAGTCATACCCAGTTGAGGATTCAGCAAAATCAGAATACCCAGTTGAGAATTCAGCAGACCCAGTTGGGGAATCGGAGGGGGTTAGGGTTTGGTGGAGAGGGGGAGGTGATTGGGGATGCGGGGGAGAGGATATCGGAGTTTCCGGCAGTCGTGAGGCGGGCAGTGAGGAGGCATCATTCGTATGTGATGGGGATTGTGGGGATGGAGAGGGCCGGGGAGATTGGGGATAGGGAGAGGCAGCTGGGGTTGATGAGTAGTGGTGGTGGAAATGGTGTGGTTTTGGAGAATGTGTCGTATGGGCAGCTGCAGGCGGTGTCGGCTGTGCCGGTTGATACGGCGGTCTTGTCCGGGGACCAGGAGACTGGGGAGGGTTTTTCGTGTGTGCTGAAGCCGCCGGGAATCATGGAAGGGAAGGGGGTGGGGAAGAAGTTTGGGAATGGGAGGGTTCATGTCGTCCCTATGCACGCAGGTTTGTCATTGGGTGTTTTGGTCTATTTGTTTTCTCACCATGAAAGGTTTTTTTTAATGACTAATCAGTAGTTTGACAATCATGCAATGCGAAAGGGAAAATTTTGCTGTTAGTATGTTGCAGGATGAGATACTTTCTATGCACTAACGTTAATGTCAAACACAGCAGATTATGTGATAGTTCTTGGTTCTTTGGTAACTTCCTCCAAAATTAATACCGGAATTGACTCATTGGGTGATCTTTTGTTTTCTTTTTGGCAGATTGGTTCTCACCAACTACAGTGCACAGGACAGAGAGACAAGTGGTGCCGCATTTTTTCTCTGGCAAGTCTACAGATCATACACCGGAGAGATATTTGGATTGCAGGAATGCGATTGTGGCAAAGTACATGGAAAATCCTGAGAAGAGGATATGCATCAATGACTGTCAAGGATTGGCAGTAGGTGTCAGCAATGAAGAATTGAGTCGGATTTTTCGGTTTCTTGATCATTGGGGCATAATAAATTACTGTGCTCCAAAGCCTGACCGAGAGTCGTGGAATGTCGATTGTTACTTGAGGGAGGATCCAAGTGGTGAAGTTCAAGTGCCTTCAGCCTCTTTGAAGTCCATTGATAGTTTGGTTAAATTTGACAAGCCAAAATGTAGGCTTAAGTCTTCTGAAGTTTGCTCGTCAATATCATCTTCTGGTGCTGATGATATGCCCGACTTAGACTATCAAATCTGGGAGACGTTTTCAGAAAATTGCTGCAGTTATTGCTTACGGCCTTTGTTGATTGTGTACTATCAGTCCGTAAAAGAGGTGAGTTGATTACACTTGAACTTGACTCGAATCTAATGTCCTCCGCAATATGAACTCTATGCCGCAACATATTATTGTGATTTTCCACTGCCAAACGTCCTAGACTTGTTTCCCAAAAAGAAACGGAAAAAAAAAACAGCTGAATACTCTGCGCTATGATCAGCCTCTGGTTAGTATGGAAGTCGTCTGGTTTTTCCGTGCTCTCATCAGTGAGCAGTTATGACTTGTTTAAGTGTCTTTTTCCCCTGCCCACCTAGTGAGAACAAGATATTGTGTTCTGGGACCTGAACATGGGTATAGCTCTGGCCTCAGGTTCATTTATTTGCAATGTCCTTCGTAGTTCGAGCGTTTACTTTTCCTTGCAAAAGGGGCTAGCCTAGTGGTAAGGAACTCTTCCCTCTAACCTTGTGGGTATGTTGCTTTGACCGGACCCTGTGCATGTGGGGATTTCGTAGGTGGTGGTTGTGAGCTTTAGCTTTTCCCCGCCGAGTGCTTTGAATCTTGAATGTTAAATCTCTTTCTTAATGTTGAGCGCATGGATCTCAAGCTGTTTCAAAATCTCTACTCAATAGTTTGCAAGCAAATCTTAGACGATATAGCATACATGAGTTTGGTGTTGATCTGTGAGTTTTTTTTTCCCGGCAGGCCGAGTCGTTACTTTGTGCGGATTGTTATCACGAGGGGCGATTTATAGTTGGTCATTCAAGTATAGATTTCACAAGGGTTGACTCAACAAAAGATTATAGTGATCTTGATGGAGAAAATTGGACTGATGAAGAGACACTGCTGCTCCTTCAGGCCATGGAGCTTTACAATGATAATTGGAATGAAATAGCTGATCATGTATGGTCCAAGTCAAAAGCACAGTGCATCCTGCACTTTCTTCGTCTGCCGGTGGAGGATGGACTACTGGAAACTGTAGATGTTCCAACCAGGTCCTTGACATCCGATTCATCACACATCGTTCACCATGAGGGTTCATATTTGAACTCAAATGGTGAAGCAGCAGGTGGTTTATATTTTCTCACATACTACTTTGTTATTCGTTTGTGTATTTGTTTATACTGCATTTTACATATTCTTTTACTTTTGCAGGGCATTCCAACCATGATTGTCGTTCAGAAAGTAGACTACCTTTTGAAGATTCAGAGAATCCTGTTATGTCCCTGGTTGGTGAAAGTTTATGGTTCCACTATGTTAATTTGACAGCTAATTTATACACAATAATTTTTCTCTAGAAAAATAGAGGGCATAACGGTCTAGGACTCAAGATTGAATTATATGGTTATAGATCTCAACTTCTTATTTTGGTTTTTGGTTTTTTTTTTTTTTTTGGATTACCAAGCTTTGTTATTTTTCTTTCAAGGCTGTTGTAAGAATGTCATCATCACTTGTAGGTTTTTCATCAACAAGAATCTCATTTGATAATTTTTTGTGGAAGACTAGTGCCTTTTCTGATGTTGATCTAATGTGTGTGCAAATTCTAGGTTTCCCTGTTGGCTTCTGCAGTCGGACCAAGAGTGGCTGCTGCTTTTGCCCATGCATCTTTAGCGGCACTGTCCGAGGATGACGGAGTACCTGCATCTGGAAGCATTAGACAGATGGATGAATTGGTGGGTTCTAATAGGTGGGTCTGCTGAGTCTCTTATTGCTTTCCTTGCTGTCAGTTCCCCTCTATTTCTAGATTCGACTGATCTTTGCCAATTATAACTTGAGCGGCAATCTGTTCGAAGCTCTGTTTTACTCGTATGATGTCCTCGATCCCTGTTCTTCCTTGCATGCCGTTGTAGAGCTTTTGGCAACTATTTCAAAAAGTAACATTTTCGAAAATTTTCATATTGCACTTTTGTTTGATAACTTCTGTTTCATGCGTATGATATGATGTTATTGAATACCTTTGTGTTTCATATTGAAGGGTAAAATCAAGTGATGGCCTTCATGGGGAAGTGGGAAACTCTATTAATCAAAGAGGTACGCCATTGGGTTATCTCATTTCTTTCTCTCCTGCACCCCTGAACCCGCACACACATCCGACACCCACAAAGCAAATGATTGGATATTCGTATGGCTAAATCGAGGAAGCATTGTCATGACAGTCCATTTTTTTCCATACATTTCTTCAGAAGACATGAGTACTCAAGGTTCTCGGGGCTTAAACAATACCGAAGTTCATACTTTGTCTCCTGAAAAAGTGAAATCTGCTGCAAAAGCTGGTCTTTCTGCTGCTGCAATCAAGGCAAAACTCTTTGCAGACCATGAAGAGCGGGAAATTCAGCGGTTGGCTGCTAACATCATTAACCATCAGGTGCTGATTTTCTCAACCTTCTCCTCTTTTCAGTTCGTAATGCATATACAGCGAAAAATTGGAAGTTGGTAGGAGTTAAAAAATTTCACCCCTCTTAAACCTTTAGCTACCATTATTTTGCACCACAGTAGTAACTTTCATCACTATTCCCAAAGTGGAGATTGCATCACTATTCTGCGAAGTGTATCTACTCATGTCATAGTTCAAGGCCGTTTACAAAAGATACTGCATTTTTCCTTTTCCGAGCCAAACGTCGTCACAGCCATGTGTATATAATGCCTAGAGATCAATGCCCAACAGGCTGAATGTGTGAGGGCACCATGGGACATGGGCATACTGAACTCTGGCTGATACGGCTCTTGTATGTTGTGCACATTCAAGTTAATCTTGCACATTTTCAATCATGCAGCTGAAGAGGTTTGAGCTGAAACTCAAGCAATTTGCTGAGGTAGAAACACTGTTGATGAAAGAGTGCGAGCAGGTGGAGAAGGCAAGACAAAGATTTGCTGCAGAGCGTTATCGTCTTGCTGCAGCTCGCTTTGGAACTGCAGGATCTGCTTCTTCGGCAGCTGTACTTCCAGCTATGGTCTACAACAACATTGGTAATAGGCAGCCTATCATATCAGCTTCGCCTTCACAGCCAAGCATCCCTGGATATGGTAACATGCAATTGAACCATCCAAACATCCCGCTCATGGCGCGGCAACAAATGTATGGATTTGGACAACGTCTCCCTCTTTCAGCTATACAGCCTCCTAACTCTGGGCAATCTGCTAATGCCATGTTCAATGCTCAAGGAAGCGGCCAGTCTTCCATGAGTAATCCTATGCTAAGGACCATACCAGGGGCCAGCTCTGGTCTAGGTTGAAAACCAGGACACGTATCTCCATGTGTGTATTTTTCTCCGATTTCTGATGGAAGAAAAGGGATCATTATCTCCAGCACCACCCGATGGGGTCAAGTTGTCGTTACAAAGACAAAAATTTAGATAGTACGAAAATAATCAAGTTAATTTAATTTATAAAACCACATATATGTTACATACATTAATATCATAATAAATAAATAAATTTTATCAAAAATATCATAAAATTTTCATACTGGTGTTTCTTAAAGTTTGTGACATGATGAATTGTGAGTAGATCGATACGAAACTGAACACTTTGACAAACTTGGTAGTACTGGCCAGTATGTTTATGTATTCAATTTTGGTTGATGCAAGTGCATGCATGTTCACTGTGCAATATACGTGGTACTACGTACACCCTCCAACCGATACAAGTATATTTCTTATGGTGACTTTGGGTCCCCAAAAAAAGACCATATATGACACTACAGCAAGTCCCCAATGACTATGTGTTACAATAAATATATGGACGTCGATGCACATATCGACTACACTTTCGACGGAAAAGCAACAGGGGATCAGTGTTGCACTTTTTTAGGTCATTCTAGTCGTGTTAAGATGATACAGTCATTCGTAAAAGGGATCAAAAACATGGTTTGGATTACCTCATACTTGTGATTAGCGCCCGCTTGCAAATCCGTTTCCACTGCATCCAGAAATCAAACCAAATCACAAACACATATATTATATAATATATATTATATAGTTACTCAATTTTGATAACACTTTGGTTAATTGATTGTAGAAAATTGCAATTGACTACTATTGATAGGAAACGGAATCGAGACGCATACTGTTTCCGGGATCAAGATAGGCCAAGGAAACGAGGAAACCAGGGCCTATAAAAGAGAGGAACCTTTTCCATGCAGGCACCTACACATTATTTATCATGTCTTAGAAAAATATCACACCCAAATGCAACTGATATCAAACGATCAATATCTACCCCTAAACCCCGAAAAATCAGGACAAATAAAATTACTTCTATATCCTTGAGACACTGGTTGAATTCTTTCTCTCATTTCTTAGGCTATAGCTAGGTTATTTTAGAAGCAACTAAAAGCCATCATCTTTTAATCCATGAAATTTGCTTTGCTACATCTTTATGTAATGGATAATCGTCCTTTTGATCACAGTGGGTAAAGCCGAAACCCACACATGCATGTTTCCTCTACAGCATGAACATGTCCAACAAAACAAGTTATGACTGAGTTCTTGATTGATGGAGCTAGCATGCGTTCAACTCTATATATAGCTCATACATTACACCATGATGCCGCCACCAAAACAGTCAGCTACAGCTAACACCATCCTGTCCATTGCCAAACTTCCGATGGATCGAGCCGTTGATGACAGCATCAACCCAACCCTGGATATCGAAGAAGGTTAGCAATAAGACCTTTGAATACTCAACACGAGCACAGTGTCTTCGTGCAGCCATCCACGGGGCAAATGATGGCCTGGTCTCGATCTCTTCATTAATGAAATCGGCAGCCGATGCAAATAACACGATGATTTCCGGAGTTGCGGGCCTTGTAGCAGGGGCGTGCAGCATGGCCATCGGGGAGTATGTTTCCTTCAATGCTCAGTTGGACACTGAGATGACACACCTGAACGAGATGGCATCCGAGAACGTAAAAGATGAAGATGAGGTAAGAGTAATACTATCTGGCACACAAAAGTTATGGCGCTCACCGAAGGCAGCGGGAGCTTCTGCTGCAGCATTTGCTGTTGGGGGCCTTGTACCCCTTATGGCAGCACAGATCGTTGAGGAATATAAGGCGAGGATAGGGGTCGTGGTGGAAGCGGTTAGCATTGCGCTGGTGGTGTTTGGGAGGTGTCCTGGGTAGGGTACTGGATGTCTGGTGTTCTGCTGTTAGGGTGATTGTCGGAGGCTGGATCGCCATGGCCATCACTTATGGGTCGATGTGGCTGGCTAGTCTCCTACTAAAGCTGTGAACTGCAGCAAATCTGAAATGGCATTTTGCACTGATCAATAAGCAGATGTACATTTTCTTATTGTATCCCAGCATAGAAGTAATCTGTGTACTCCTCGAACACACGTGGGGACGACAGACCCCGCAAGTTGTAAACAGCCACTAGATCGTAACCATATGCTCTAATCACTGCAGATCGGAAAGGCCTTCGCCCACTGAAATTGTACCTGTCACTACTGGTATTTGATCAGCAAAAATCTCAACATTCTGCGGTTCTTTTTTGCCCTTTGCTGACTAATCTTTACTGCAGATGATGCACTGTAATTAGTACCTCGGTACCATTGAACTCACAGATCTCAGAAGAAAATATAGGCCACACAGTCAACGAAAACAAACAGCACATCTCACCGTGAATCCTTGTCAAAGAGAACCTTATAGAACTGCTTCCTCTCTTCTGGATCCAACAGACCCCCAATTTCACCTTCTTGATCTTCCTGTTCCAACATTTCTGCATCTTTTGACCTTCTATGACCAGATTTCGTGACAGCCTCTCCTCTCTCCTTCCTTTTTTCGGAATTCAATAATCGATGTCTTCTATTATACTCATGAAGACCCTCCTGTATCAACTCTCCAAATTTATCCTTAACCACAATCAGCGGATCCTTATGGACCAACTCGGACCCATTATATCCTTCACGAAGCACCACTGTGTAAATCTGATACCTGTTCGAAACATAGAATATCCCAGGATGTTTCAGCAAAAACACATTCAACTTCTCTGGCAACCCAAACTCTCGCTTAAAATGCCCGAGCTTTATGATCGACATCTTCCTCCACAACGTCAGAGACAACAACTCGTGAATCAACCCGACCACCCTCTTCTCCATATCCCTTGACCCTTCCACCAAACCACTCACATCATGATACGGAGATATATATGGTGTCGAATTAAACTCATCAGACCTCTCCCTCGACTTAACCCACGTCTCAGGCAACAAACACGAGAAACACGGCTCTCTTTTCCCCTCCCTAGCCTTACTCTCAATCACAGAAACCGCCAATTGATCATGCCAATTCGAGAGCTCGATCTCCATCGTGTGCCTCCTCCCGCTATAATTAACAACCCTAAAAAAATCTGGATATTTCGGCACAACACTAATCAAGTAATCATCAGGCAACCCCAGATTCCTCTTCAACTCACTGATCTTCGCCACATTGAGCCTCCTATTCACGCTCATCATCAACACCTTCGCCAACCGCCTCACCATCGCCGTCTCCCCCGACACCCTAACCTCCTCCTCCTCCTCCACCACCAGCTCCATCATCCGCTTCGTCAATCGACAAATCCTCTCCCCATTGACACCATTGCTTTCAATTTCGAAGCAGCAAGGGTATTTTTTGATCCAATTGAGAGCTTTACCTTGGAGATCTAGGGTTTTGAATTTCCCTTGGAGATCGGAGATGGCGAGTGATTGATTGGGTTGCCGGAGAATGATGTTTTTGATCTGATTGTTCACGATCCAGCGGCGATTGCGTGAGAGGGATGATTCGAGGTCTGGGTCTTTGGTCGAGGACCAAAGGGATAGGAATCGGTGGAGGAATTGGGGGATATTTGGGGATTTAGGGTTCTTGATAGGGTGGAATTTGGGGATTTTGTGGAGCATTTGAGTTAGGCCCGTTAGGGTGATGCTCATGATGTGTGGAGCAGTTGTTGCTCATGATATAGGGTATTTAATTCTTGATTACGCTGTTATTTACGTATGTTGCAAAGAAAAATGAGTTTATAGTTATCAACACTATCCATACTTCGACCCAATTAGAAAATTTGTTATTCGTTGAAAGATGCTTTTTCTCCTCAGATTCATAGAAAAACCTGAATTTTGCGTTGATGCGGTACATTATTTTTTATACATCTCGCTTTCTTGCGAAGCACAGGTACCTCCTGCTTGGAAACAGGTTTACTGGAGCTACAATAGCAAGCGTTTTTGTTCTTTGTCCAGTAACTACCTCAGCTTCTTTGGAAAGATTATCCTATCATCTTATATCATCCAAGCTCGAAAAACAAAGAAAGAACAGAAGAAGTCATATGTCGGGTCCTTGTTATTCGGGGAATGGGATATCGGCAAGATCCTCCCTAAACGGTACAGGTTCGGAGCCATGATCATGATCAGCGTGGGAGACTCCCTTCTCCATGCAACATTCATCATCTGGATGGATGAAGGTAACCACTTTGTCTTTCCTGAATGTGAGGTAGAGCACTGCCAGGACATATACCAGCATCAGCGGGAACACCAGAATTCCGATGAAGACGTTGGCTACTTTGTGTAGGCTGTTGTGGATTAGCCACCCAACGAAGCCTGTGCTTAAGTAGTAGATGTTGATCCCGATTATGCCCACGCCAAGTATCCAGGAGACTACTATGATCTGCGTGCAAGGATTCCCAGTATTTGATGAGCGAAAAATATTTGATATAAGATTTGTTTGTATGGGCAGTTTTTTTTTTTTTTTTTTTTTGAACTTACAGGCAATGAGTTCTTGTGAGGTCCCATCTTGGTGGTGCTGCTGCTGAACTTGAGGAGTGGAATGAGAGCAAATGGAAGTTCAAATGATAGTATCATCTGTCAAATGAGTGCCGCTGTTACTACAGTTCTTTGTTCTAATATATTACCCTGTGGTTGTATGACTATGTTTTCAGAACTGCTTGTTGCAGGACCTTAATTACCTACCGATGCTATGATGATTAATCTGCCAGCTCCTGAAGAGCCCCCAATGATAGAGACAATGAGGCTAGGAGTAATGGCGATAGAACGGGTCATCAGGTTCCTCAACCATCTCTTCATCTTCAAGTCCAAGAACCCCTGCATGATGAACTGCCCTGCATAGGTTCCTGTAATGCTCGAGCTCTGTCCCGAGGCCAAAAGTGCCAAGGCATAAAGTACTGTACCAACCGTACGTCCCAACACGTTCTGCATCATCATTTAGTCGCCATTTCAGTTGTCAATATAACATACATACATAGGGAATGTTTTTTTAAAGAATATGTCGGGAGGATGATGGTGAAGTACCTGCAGGAGGAAGGCTGCGGATTTGAGATTGAGATCTCCACATCTTTGAGCATCCTCCGCTGAGAGATTGCCAGCTGAACAAATTTCTCCGGAGACTGAGACCATAGCCACATTGATGAAGAATGCCACCAGCAAAGCGAATCCGCTCTCATATAGGAAGAATTTACAGGCATCCTGCTCAAGCAATATGATCAAATTTGGTTACATGTTCGAACATGAAGAGGATACATGAAGCATACAAAAGGGTATCAGAATATGTACGTTGATGCCATGAACAGACTTGGGCACTTTCCGGGACAGCACCAGGGCAGAGTGGAGAAATAGGTTATGCCTGTCAAGCAGAAAACACAGTAACAGATTTATGGGTTCAGCCTGTCTGTTAACGGCTTATGGTGCAAATGGACGGGAAAGATCAAAGGGAAAAGGACATACGGCATTACAAGGGCCCCCAAGAGGGCAATGGCATCACCGGTGGCTGACTGGCCGCTTAGCTTTGGGATGAACATGCCTTCGACCACTTCCTTGGCATTGGGTTTTACGCGAGCCATTTCTGCAAAGAAACATCCCGCCATGACAAACACCAGTATTGCTATCAGGAGCTCCAATTTCCTCACCTTCAATCCCAAAACCGAAAGATAACAACAGAAGAGAATGTAACTAACGTTAGATGAGGCTCATTGTGCATAAACAGGACAGTAATCTAATGAAACTTTATGCTCTAGTACCATGTTCGAGGAACCAAACCTCCACTGATGTTTCAGTCTTGTATTTTAAAGGCCAATGAAATAGCCGATATAAGTTACTGAGTCGAATTCGTGATATATTCAGTTTAATATCAGCAATAACTTAGAGTAAGTTCCTCCCTCCAAACAGCGAGATCCGTTGCAGTGTCTTAGTTAACCTCGCATGCCAATGATTGACAAATTAGTACTTGTGCTCAAATCAAGGTTAATGTCGAGCGCAACTAGTGCAATAGGTGTCAAAGATACAGGTTTACTAATAATTCTCATCGGCTGTCATCTATTATGTCTCTAAACCATTCGTGGACATATATATTTCAGTGATTCATTAGGGGCCAAAATTAGTTGAAACCAAATGAACAACGATATTCCTCTTCGGTATAAAGCCAGTCGGAAAAAAGAAAGGCTATGTGGTCATACACATTTGAGTATAGTATTTTTAAGACTAAAAAGTTGTTTCAAGCCCTTAATTTGGTAATCATGCCTAACTTCGGTACGGAAATTGCTGGACCATTAGATCATCATATTAAAACTAGAAACCGAAATCGATATTACTTGCGTATTATTATTGGTTGTGCCATCTTGGGCAGCTATAAAACAGCTGATCTTGACAAAGGTGCAGACGACATCACGACAAAGTCGCGACACAGGCAGTTTATTTGCAGTTTGTTCATCCATCGAACGTGAATATGATCATAAGAGGACGTCAATTTCCATAAGAATCAACTCTCTAATTTAAAGTTTTGAGTTTAACAGAAAAATTGCTTTGCAGTTCTGTTAATTGCTTTGCCACAAAAAATGGAACAAACGAAGAACCGTATGCGAAATACAGAAGAATACATATAGGTAAGCTTGATTTAATTACCCCATATCTTTGAAGACCAAGAAGCAAGAGGGTACTGAAGCCGGTTAGCAGGACTCCGCCCCATACCGGAACCTTGAACAATATGTTCAACGCAAAAGCTGTCCCTATAACTGTAACGACGATATATTAGAATCATTTTTTCAACAATAGCTCAAATTAGAACGAAACACAATGTTCAGGAATAATATTTACCTTCAGGAATGTCAGCTGCGATGACCGCAAGCTCAGCAAGAATCCACAGGCAATATTTGATGAAGATAGGATACTCTGCCTTGCATAGTTCTGCTAAGTGCCTTCCTGTTGATACGCCAAGGTTGGCCGCAAGGGATTGTATGATGAGGGCAAACACTAGTCCGATCAGTATCACCCACAAAAGCTGCAGCACACCAAAAATAACTTAGATGATAAGATGCTCTCATATATCATGCGATAATATTATACAACCATGAAGTCAATCTAGTGTATATAGATAATATGCTTCATTCTACCCACCAAAAAAAGGCTAATTGTCGACCGAAAGCATAGTCGCTAATATGTAGTCGATAGATTAGCCACGATAGTTTTGTAGTCACTAAAACAGGCTATTAAAGGCTAATTTTGTAGCTGAACTGGGGGCCAAGTTTGATGTAGTATCAGATTTTGGTTATGTTAGTCCATCCTCCTTTTTTTTTTCAAAAGAGACTACGATTTTCTAAAGGCTGAGTCTAATATGAATCACTAAAATTCACGACGAAGTGTGAATTTAGTCCCCTAAGCATCCTTTCTGGGGAGTGCTAGTTTACCACGATGTCGAGGAGTACTGACTGACCATGAAGAAATATTCATTTGGGTGTGTCAAAAGATTTACCAATCTTCGTAACATGCTGTACACAATAACGACCTGCTAATCCTTGTGCAGGGCAGGGTCCAGGGAGAGTACTTAACATTATACGAATCTAGCAAGCAATATAAAGATTGTTTCTTAACTTTGTAACGATGGGGGGTACAAAATTCTTCAATATTTGACAAACGACATATTCTATGTATAGAGAGTGAGATCAAGGCATAGGATGCCAAGACAGATACGATTGTGACCATGTTTATTTGTTTGTGGTGATTGAAGTGGAAATTTTGAGAGGATGGTGTAACCCTCCACCAAGTTTTATGATCTTGAAAGAGGCTAACACCAACAGGAGAGCCGGGCGTCTTCTTGCCTGAGGGGCAAATACTACTAATAGCACTTTCACAAGTGGCACCAGCGCCACCCGATGGGTCGTCGAGATGCCGTTACGATCCGCAAAGATAAAATTTAGATTGTACGAAAGTTAATTGATAAATCACATATATATTATATAAATTAATATTATGTTAAAAACTTAATTTTATCAAAAATATCATAAAGTCTTCATACTAGTCTTCATGCATGTTTGAAACTGAACACTTTGACAAACTAGGTAGTACTGGCCAGTATGTTTATGTATTCAATTTTGGTTGATGCAAGTGCATGCATGTTCACTGTACAATATACGTGGTACTACGTACACCCTCCAATCGATACAAGTATAAATGACTTATGGTGACTTTGGGTCCCCAAAAAAAGACCATATATGACACTATAGCAAGTCCCCAATGACTATGTGTTACAATGAATATATGGACGTCGATGCACATATCGACTACACTTTCGACGGAAAAGCAACAGGGGATCAGTGTTGCACTTTTTTAGGTCATTCTAGTCGTGTTAAGATGATACAGTCATTCGTAAAAGGGATCAAAAACATGGTTTGGATTACCTCGTACTTGTGATTAGCGCCCGCTTGCAAATCCGTTTCCACTGCGTCCAGAAATCAAACCAAATCACACACACATATATGTTATATATATATATATATATATTTTATATAGTTACTCAATTTTGATAACACTTTGGTTCATTGATTGTAGAAAATTGCAATTGATTACTATTGATAGGCAACGGAATCGAAACGCTTACTGTTTCCGGGATCAAGATAGGCCAAGGAAACGAGGAAACCAGGGCCTATAAAAGAGAGGAACCTTTTCCATGCAGGCACCTACACATTATTTATCATGTCTTAGAAAAATATCACACCCAAATGCAACTGATATCAAACGATCAATATCTACCCCTAAACCCCGAAAAATCAGGACAAATAAAATTACTTCTATATCCTTGACTCACAACATGTCCATTGAAGATAGATACAACACTTTATCTCTAACATTGAATGCATGTCTAACAATTGTTTCGGTTGAACTCATTTTATCAGCTCTAGTAAAAGTTCAAACTATTAACTAATGACGGTGTTGATACATTTGATTTGAACATGAACAAATGGTGTGTAAGCATACCTGAGCATAAGCATGTTCCTCCTCTTCGGTGAATGATTTGGACTTGACGGCCTCAACCGCGAAAGTGGTAGATGTCGGATCGGGTGTTGAAGAAAGGAGCGAATTGACGCATCCACATGATGATTTTTCCTCTCTTGATTCCATCTTCGTCGATTCATCCACCTTCTCCGACATCCTCTTTGGCCTCTGATCAAATAATTTTAATTAAATTTGTAGAGGCTTATGATATATCTCAATAAGAAAAGAGCACTTATTGGTTCTTGCCTTTTGAGTTCAGTGTCGGATAACAACACCAAAGTCCCCTTATATACACATGACTAGTGATATGGAGAGCGAAAGCCCATATAAAATAGCAGAGGAGCCAGTGGTACCATGTCTGATTTTCCATGCAAGCAAATGTAGCCTTTTTCTACTTTATTTTATTTTTCTAAGGGAGGTAGCTAGGTTCATTTAAAAGGGCATGATCCTCGCTGATACAAAGAAGTTGACTCATGGGTATAAAACTGTAATGAAAAATTACAATATGTTAGTCCAAGTGGATCGTAAAGCTTATTCCCCTTGAATAGGTCTCAAGAGTTCGAAACTCATCTTGGGAGAAAACAAATACTCCAACGTTCCATAATTTCATTTTATGCATGTATATTTAGATATTTTTTTTCAATTCTAAATTTCAAATACATAACTTTTTTTTCTTCATCAATTTTAATTCATAATCACATAATACATTACAAATATGAAAATATTACAAATAATTCGAAACGGATTGATTTGACAAAAAATTAAAAAAAATTTCGAGACGGATGAAGTATATTATAGATCTTTCTAGACTCGATCCACAAATGTATAAGTACTCCCTCCGTCCTACTAAAGAATTACAATAATTCTAATATTGGAATCTCTCAAATAAATTACTATAATATTATCTCATTTGAAAAAAAAAATCCAACAAAAATATCAAAATATCCTATTCTCATCTTCATCCCAACCCCTACCATGACTGAATCGCTGTTGGAATCTGACACCGTCGTCAGAATCCACCACCACCTTTAGAATCCGACCACCGTCGTTTTGTTTTTTTATACATCGTTCTGTTTTCGCTTTTTTTTCAGACGCTCTAGGTTTTGTTCAAAACCTTTGTGTTTTGTTTAGACGCTCTGTGTTTTTGTTCAATCGTTCTATTTCAAACAAAGCGCCAATTGAAGATACGGAGCGCCTGAAAAATAAAATAGCTCGAAACCACAAAATAAAGATCGCATCTTCTATTTCAATGACAAAACATATTCCGGACAACCACAATGTAATCACGAACCAACTCTCGTGACAGATCGGGACCAACTTTCGACCTGTTTGATCTCAAATCGGTCTCCTCTATCATGAAATCAATCCACTGTAACGCATCGTACTAGTATTCAAAATCACCTTCCTCCATCTGCTTCCCCTTCTTCGCCTCATCATCATCTCCAATCATATATATCGCTTCTCATTATATCGTCAACTCGTTCTCCATCAATTGAATCTCATCACATACACACAGATAAAATGGAATTGATGATTGGGATTGGAGAAGGAGAGAGGAGGAGCGAGGAGACGGAGAGGGGCTAGAAGATGGTGAGATTGGTAGTTTCTGACGAGGAAGCGATTGCGAGAGACAACTATTTGTGACGGTGGAAAGAGACAGAGTAGGAAAGTGGGTGAAAGTGAAATTGTATGGTTTTGAAATTAAAATCTCGCATGTAAGTTTTTGGGATTAATTATACAAAATTGTAGTTTTAGATAATTTTTTATTGTATTTTTTTGGGCACGGATGGAGTCATTGTTTTTGCATCCATATAGACACAACTACTGTTTCCAAACGCGTTCTATTTGTTCTCTCAACACGACTTCCTTATTCGGAATTTTTATCTCGAGTCACGGAACAAGTCACTTATACTGAACAAACAAGTCCCACGTCCTTCAAGAACAAGTTGGTGTAGTACCATGACACCGATATATATTCTTATATGTATTTATAAATTGAAATGAATATCAAAAGAAAAAAAAATAAAAAAAAGTAACCATTTTATGAAAATCGTAACTATAAGGCCAGGGTCAATTAAATGGAGTATGGTCCTATATTTTTCGAGAGATGTACACTCTAACCTATGTGGGGAACGATGGAGTTTTACCGCTTATTTGTTCGTATCGATCGGGCTGTTACATTTTGTGTCCATTTGATGGTAGCATTGATCAAAACCATAGGATCAGCAAATGTAAATCTAAATTTATATGTTTTTATTGTGTGAATAATGTGATTCAAAAGTGAAAATCATTTTGGAATAATAGCAATAACATTAGTCGATCGGCAACATACACGCGTATAGTTCTTTTAAGAAAGAACTCGTGTGTACTTACCCTCGCTGCGTTGACTTGTCTCTGAATTGCGTACATATATCTTAGTATGGACAAATATTTAAACTTTAGGGAATTTTATAGATAACCACTTCAAATCTTATAAATTTATATAAAAAAAATCATCTAAAATCTTCATACTTATAAAAACACTATATAAATCATATAAAATTTAGATAGTATCTGTTATCGTTAGTCAATCCATTGACTTGAACAATTTTTGATTTTTTTTTTCCTGTTTAATATTTTCATCTTTACACTCAGAATAACGATCATTATGATTTGAGTGATCGAATCAGAAAAATTTAATAAGATAACTAAGATTTAAGAAATAAAAAAATTGGCGAAAATATAAAAATAATAGATTTTTTATACATAGAGATGAAAAAACTATGTTAATGAATAGATTTGACACAAGAAAAATAAAAAATAAAAACCATTCAAGCTAACGATTTACTAACAATAACAATTATTTTAAAAATATCATATGATTTGAGTACTATTTTTGAAACTTCATATGATTTGAGTTGTATCTTTAAAAATACAAAGATTTCAAGTGATTTTTTTTTATAAATACCCAAAATTAAAGGTGAATATAAGTAAAAATCCCTAAATTTTATCAGATGAAACCTTTTCTATGTACAAAATAATACGTTGCTAAAAGACTAGCTATTAGCATGACTTTAATTAGTTACTAGTAGTAAGATGCATTAATTTGCATGCCCATTCATTTTTCCATTAATTAACACAGCTGCTATAAACAGACAGAACCCTTTTGACAATCGGTTAGTGTACGATTGATTTAAGTTACAGTATGAATTTTGATAAGGTCGAAGCACGCACGATAAATGCGGTACTATTAATACCCTTGGTTTAATAAACAACTTTACTAATTGTGATTCAACTTACGAGGTAGTTGGTTCTTGTTATTTATTATTGTTTTTTTCGTTTCAATTTATTTGTTGTTTGAAAAATTAAATAAAATTTTAAAATATCTATAATTTAAGATGATTTAGATAAAAATTGAAGTTTTTTTTTTCAATTTTATCATGCAAATATATTTTTCATACTTTACCTCATTCAATAAAATTCTTAAATAACTTATCATTAATAAGGACAAGAATTGAATTTCTTATGTCATTAAAATGTGTATTTTGATTTAAACGATAAATAAATTAAAACTGATATAGTATTAACAACTGTTATAGAAATCTCAAGTTTGATCATGGTGAATTGAAAAAACATGTCGTGTATTGTGGCATGAAATGAAACCCCTCCTAATATATATGTTCTATACCATCCCATCACGAAGAGTAACATAGTTTTCAATTCCAAAAATTTTGTCAAGAAAGGGATCTAATTATCCTCTTTCAGACACTCCTTATATTGATGTTCTTCCTCCGATTGGTTGAATTTGAAATTGATTTAGCAAATCATATGATTTGTTGCCACAAATCAGCCAATGAAAAAGCAAGTTCCCAAATAAAGAGTAATCACTAACAATTATGGCTATCATTTCATCTTTGTTACGGTAAGTACCGCTCAGGATCTATAGTGTAGATTAATGTTGAAAGCGATACAGTGCCTAATGCTCCAGTAAGATTCAACCACTCAATAAATTTAAGCATACCACAGAACTTTGGATATCTGTACTGTTTTATGAAAATTTTGAGTGTAATCAATTAGGGTTGATTGTTACTTGTTCAGTTTCAATTTATTTATCGTTAATATCAAAACACACATATTAAAAAAAACTTAATGACGTATCTTAATGATATAAGAAAATTTTATTCTTATTCTTATTAATGATAAGTTGTTTAAAGATTATATTAAATTAATCAAAACATGAACAATATTAAATGCATGGATAAAATTGTAAAAAAATTCAATTTTTATCTAAATTATCTTAAATGATTGATATGTTAAAAAATTTAATTTTTAAAGCAAGGTATAAATTGAAACGGAAAGGGGGAATAAGTGTTGAATTTTTTTTTTGCACATTGACGTAACAAAAATAAAACGACAACAAAGTCAAAGACATACCATTGCGGCATGGATTCTGCCACAAAATGTCACTCCATTCAATAGCATACATAAAGCAATTAAGCATGGAATTAGCCGTCCCAAATCAGCATTATCCTTGCCACCTTATTTTAATTACGTAATTAACTTCTTATGGATCGCGTTACCGAATTTGGTACACCAAATGCAATCAATTCAATTATAAGTTGTGAGTATACTTGGCCATAAAAGGCACTTATAAAGTGATTATGCACTTTGTTCAGTTATCGAATTCGAAAGTGATTGATTCCTAACGATACTCATATGTTGAACTGGTGAGCCCATGCACGAGGGCCATCGGACCCGGCCCGGAGCAATATTTGGAGTTGGAGCTGTCCTTCGAAATGTTATATCGTTCGTGAAAATGACTCGACGTCGAAACAGACAATACTCTGTTCAATCGTTTTGTAAAGAAAGGCAACTTCATTTCGGGAAATCTTGCATCCGTATGTATAGTACATGAGACATCTATCAGGAAATGAAGATAAGGAGCGGAACTCATGTTTTTCCTTAAAATCAATAATTCAAAGCAAAGCGAAAGTGTGCAATGAATTTAATATTAACGATTATCGAGGTCAAGTATATATTATTTTGTTCATTTCATGATATATATATATATAATATTTTTCTGTACTGTCTTAATTTATTTATAAAAATCAAATCAATCGTGTTTTATTACAGTAAACTCAGTATCTTTTCTCACATCAATTCCATTACTTCTAAAAAATATTTTTTTCACAAAAATTTATCACACATAAAATCTAATGATGAATCAAACCATCACATATAAATTGGGACGAAGGATGTTTCAAGTTAATTTGCCCAGAACTCAAATTAAAACCACACCTTATCCAATGTGTTGATCTTGATTATTTATTTTAAGTAGATGAACAAATGTGTCATGGTTATAATGTTTCATGAAAACAAGGTTTTTTTTTTTTCCCCTAGAAAAAGTTTTTATTTTATTTTGTTTTATTCTATTGTATTTTATTTTTAGATTCCATGCACCTGTATGGTTCGGGATATTAGAACAAAACGTCATGCATTTGATCATTGTATAATAACAGCACGTGATAATCTAAGTTTTAGTGATAATGAAATTAATTAAGGTACGAAATTAGTGTGAATGAATCGAGCGTTTCGAACTCAATTGTATTGGGCCAAGGATGACTATGCCTAGGTCCAAGGCAGTCTCTATTTACAGTAGTTTATGCAAGTCAGAGAAGCGGACAGGAATGGAGCTAACTCGGCGTCCAAAGTTATTTTTAAGAAACTCAAAAACATACTAATGATATGATATAGGACGACATCTTTATGTCGGATTGTGTAACTCCATTAGTTAAGTTCAGGCTAACTATATATATGAAGTTCTTTTAAACCCGTTACTGTACTAAAATAATCAGCCAAATGTTGTCATGTGTCGACATACGGGATAAATAAAAACAAGTCCAATAAGTAAGACGTTTAGATTGTCAAATGCATAATATAACAATAACATATCAAATATTCACTCTAATGGGTTGGATTTTTGTTGCTAAATTTTGCATTTGGCTATTTGACATGCTATATTTGGCATAGAAAATGTCTTGGGCATTTTTGCCGCACAGACAATTTGGTGAAAAAAAATCATTGCAAAATTGAAAGTCTGGTTTTGGTAAAGGAAAAGCAATTAAAAAGGCATTTTATAGTACAATTTTTGATATTATTTAGATAAAAAAATAAATTTTAAGATTTTGATATTATAACTATATATATATATATATGTGTAAAAACTTCATTTTATAGTACAACTTCATTTGACTTGCTCTCTTTACAATGAATGACACTACAGTACGAACCTCTCTGTCGTGGGGCTATATATATATCATTGAATTTTTTGGCTTCATCGATAAACATTATTTAACCTATAATTCGATTTTTGTAGCTCGTATTTTGTACGTAAAGTTGAACAAATTACAGCACAAAAACAAAAACAAGGGCGCGTGGCTTCCACGAGTTTGCGAGTGTCATTGCCATGTTAATTGCAATTGAGCCACGCTCGACTCACCTTCACCTTATGTCTTTCCATTTTAAACCCGTATAGGAATATGATGAAATGATTTATGGGCCAAATTCGCTGAATTTTTTTGTCACATGTAGGTTGAATAGTTCTCCCTCAGTTTTAGGAGTTGTTGAGTCGAAATCCGTCATTAAAATATCAATCAATACTACTAAAAACACAAAATCATTCATTATCTTATATAGGTAAAATCACGGCTCGAAAATAGAATCCGTCAATATGGGATAACAGAATTTAAGTGGCTGAAATCATATCAATGTGAAAGGGAATTAACAACAAGTAGCTTGATACTGACAAGGAGTAATTAACAAGAAGATACTGTATATTGGGACCAACCAAGTTGAGGTATATGACCATGTATATAAATCATGACCGATGGGACGACTTTATATGACTGATGGGACGACTTATGTTTGGATTGACGAAATAAAAATAAGAATAAAATGATTTATTTGAACGGAATGAAATATTTCATCCAGAATTATATTTTGTATCAAGATCCATATTTAATATGGAGAGGAATGGTTCATTCCATATTTAAATCATTATTATTTTATTATATTTAATTTGATTTAAATCTCAACAAAACTAATTAATTAATTACTTATTAAATTAATTAAAGTATAATTATTATGCAAATGAAATTTTTTGAAAGTATAATTGTTCAATTAATTAAAAAAAAGAGTTAAATTAATATAAATATTAAATTACGGATATGATAGCAATTTTCTTTTTGAATTGTGTCTTTATAAAAATATTTTGATTAAACTAATAAAAAAATTAATTTCATTCAATTTCATCTCAAAATATCAAATAAAAAAACAATACAAAACTGCAATATCCTATTTCATCATTCATTTCATTTATTTCTTTATTTTATTTTATTTTCAAATCATTCCACTGATGCAAACGTCAATTCCCCAAATATGGTCTTACCCAGTTGATCCATTCCTCAAATATGGTTTGCTGTCGTGGTTGTCTCTCTGCCCTCCCCACCAAGCAAACAGTTAAGCCAGCTGCTCATGCTATGCAGCAGTTAAAGCTCAATGTGACACTTCCTATTCTCTTCTCTTCCTACTATTATTGTTGCTTTGTCGTCGCGTACACTTATGTATCGAAGCATCGAATGTGAAATCCGACAAAGTAGATCATTGGGTTCGTATGTAATAGAAGTTAAGAACATATACACACGGGCCGACATGATTAAACCTTGAAATGTCAATCAATAGAGTCGATAGTTTTAATACGTTGTCGAGAATTTTATGTTGGGAAGGAATTCGTGTCAGTTTATATTGACAAAATTCATCGAAGGGCTATTAAAAGATCGATGATGGTCCAAAAGAGTATTACTAGATTATGTCAATCACATAAACAAGATCGAAGTTATTTGACTGTGTCCCCAATCGTCGGAAAGAAGAGATTTGGCTACTTTGCCCATCTACATTTGTGTTCACACGTTGTTTAATTTTTTTGTCATGTTATTTCACTCATTATCCTTGACATATTATAGAAATATAGGATTGATCGTAGATCATTTTTTTTTGGTTAAAAGTACTAAATCTATATTGAAATTTGAATAAAATTTATAATATAAATATATCATAAGTCTTTTTTTTATTGTTAATTGATTTTAGGAATCAATCTCATATTTCTACATGATATCAGTTCGAGGTTCACACGTGTTGGACTAACCACCACACATTCTTCATGTTTCCGATTATCAATCTATGTTTCAAGTCAAAAGAGAAATTCGCGGATATAAATCTCATGTTTCTATATATTCATTGATTTTTTTTCCCTCATGTGGATATCATCGGTAACATGATCGAATCGAATCAACTTACCTTAGAATCGTTCACATGATATAGATCGATCCATGGTATTAACAAGTCGTGTTGAATAAGCACTGGGGTGCCACAATCTATAGCAAAATAGTCGACACAAGTCTAGTTCCTATGGTACTTAGGTTATAAACTATGAACTTGAGGTAAAAAATGAAGGGAAACGAATCAACTGACCTTTGTCCGAGACCCAGATTCCCAGCATAGACTTTGTGCCCACAAAAATTCACCTACTAATAACAACATATACTTTCATATTTTAGCGATATCGATTTGATCGATATTCATATCCATCCCATAACTAGTTAGTAGCTTAAAAGTTGTTCTACATTCATATCTTAGAAACACAGCTTTCCGACGGCTTTCCAACGACTTCTGTTTGTCGGTAATTGTTGTAGTGATAGTTTACTGCCACAGGTCGGGTTTTCAACTTGAATTTCGTAGCATGGGGTGTGCATAAACACTTTTACGAGATAGATAGATGTTCGACTACAATCTATTCATTGGTGATATGCTAAATATTTAGTGTGTCTACTGTCCAGAGGCGTAGCGATAGATCGTATGATGGATGTTTGCGTATCTGGGGATTCAAACATAGTATGAATAACCAATAGGCGAAATAATGTCGTTATATGAAGAACACTTAAAAGGCATACAAAATTTTTGCTTTCTAAGCATGTGTAAGTATCGCTATCATTTAGATCGAAATCACATAACCAACCATGTTGGCAATATGACTTTGGCGATAGAATAACAAAGACGTGGCATGGACTCTGCCTAGCTACAAGCATGAAACGTTGTTAAACCCTATGAAACAATGAACTGAGAATAGCTACAAGCATGAAACATGCCTTTCAATCAAATTGTTAACCCTATGAAACAATGAACTGAGAACTTGTGTATCGTTGTCAGTTGTCTATATGCGTACTGTCAATTAGGAGGCGAATTTGTCATCTTGTTAGCCCATAAATTCAAGAGAAAAACCCAATCCTTAAAAGATTAATTCTATATAATACGAAAGCCAAACTAAAAAAATTCCGAATTGGATCGATTGCCCACTAAACTTTTTAGTTAAAATATTATAATTGCTAATCACCCCATACATTTCTCATTCTCTTTAATGAAAATACAGATATATTCCTCTCAATCCCACATCACATATCTCAATCAACCCAACCCACCCTTTATATGTGTGAGGGATAGTTGTGAAAAAAATAGGATAAGTAACATAACTTACAACAACAAACTAAACAAAAATACTCCCCAAAACAAACTGCTTCAAATGTTAACTCGCACCTTATGATATTCCTCTCAACTGCTACATTAAATCTTAATGAGCAACCAAGCACTTGGGCACATCACTCGACCATTGCTCCCACAGTTCCATCAGGCATACACTTGATCTTCTAATCTTGCTTACATCCAGATTAGTACCAAAACCATGTCATTGAACAAACGCATTGGTACTAATCGGCAAGTTCGACCACCGTGCTTTAATCCGAAACCAAAGTCTCAATAAAATCACTTCCGTTAGCTCGCTCCACCTCAGTTCTTTTTCACCAAACACCACACCGTTGCGCTCGCCTCAAACCAGAGAAATTAGTGCAAAAATAAAATAAATAAAATACTCCCATATTTTCCATTGTTCCTTTCTCGACGGGATATTAGACCAGATCTCAAACAACTCTTTCAATCTATATTTTGACCGTTTGATCAATTGCTCAAATTTTATGGTTTGTTCATCTCAATCTGTAGCATAATCGGTTATAATCTTGATCTGACTTTTTCCTTTTCCATGATAATTTTTGAACTCCACTTATTTTTTCTATCATCTTCAAGTTTTCTCTAATTTGTATTATTCGTCAACCTCGTCCTTGTAAAGCATAAGCATGTTTTTGCATTGAATTAAGCTCTTCATTCTGAAACAAAATGATCTACTCAAGTAATTTATAAAAAAACCTATTATTTTTTAAAAAAATTTGAATTTTTTTTATAAAAATCTAACTGTCATGTGGAAGGGACTGCAACCCCTATCATCCATTATCAATTCAGGATAAAGGGATGTAGTGACGATAACTATCCTCCAGCTCACAATATTAAGAAAATAATTATATTGTTACATTTTGAAATTTTCTTTTTTAGAAATCTCACTGTTCTGTAAAAAGGATCACATTGTGTAAACTGTAGTTATTATAATCTGTATCATCCGTTATCAATTCAGGATAAAGGAGTTACAATGGCTACAGGTTGTGGCCCCTCTCATAATTTTTAAAAAATAATTATTATTTAAAATTTTAAAGTTTTTTTTAAGAAATCTAACTGTCATATGAAACAGATTGTAATGTGCAAGGTGCAGTTAGTTACTGTAACCCCAACTGTCCGATCGAATTAAGCTGCTATTCGTTTCCCACTCGATCAACATTTTGGCTCCATCATTATAGGAAGGATAATCTTTTTATATGACTCGTAAGTCATTTTATGATTTTTTTACGTAATCATCGATATGGGTTTGTCCGTATCGTGACATTTGCCACCCATTTGACATCCCATATATGACATTTTATCTGTTGTTCTTTGTCAATACATTTTTCACACTATTTTCATGTTTGGCTTTGTCTACCATCTCATATGGATTTTAACTATGAAGTAATTCAATTTGATCGAAAAAAAATTATGGAGTAATTCAATTTTTTTTATAAAGTAATTCATTTGTATTTAAGGAAATGTATTACACTATTCTGATTTTCAATGTTACATATCTCTACACCTCGTGACATGGTTTTTCCACAATTGAGTCATCGAGTAGTAATTTTTTTCAAGATGCATCATTTCAAAAGTAGTGCAATATCTCTACCAATTTTACAAATTTCAATTGAACACGACCTCGTTTAATACTCTTAGTCCTCGTACTCATGACCATGCTTTCGCGAACACGACTGAACTCCGATTCCAAACATTCATGTTCTACTCCACATATTTATGGATCATAAACACAAGGCAACATTTCCAAATTTAATATGTGAATTGTTTGATTTTTGAATTATATTATGTGAAATAACAAAATTTTAATTTTATTCTGTAACTTGATTTTAAGTCAAATTCTATACTCCAAAGAGAACAAAACAAAAGAGTTAAAACTAATGACTCGTTATTCAGTTGTCCTTGTTAAAAATCTAATCCTAATTTGAAATAGACTTAATTTTTTAAGAATTTATAGTATAGAATTGAGATATCTAAATTTATAAAATAAAATTAAGATACTAAATATTTTACAGAATAGATATAAAATTTAAAATCAATTTATAATATAAAATTAAATTTTTTTTCTCATTGAATATAATTAAATAATCCAACAAAAATAAAAATAAATATTTTACAACAAATACAATACTCCCTCAGTCCTGAAAAAAATATAACGGATTGAATTAACATTCATGACGATGTAATATTTGACACTTGTGCAACGATATATTCAAACGTAATTTTTTTTAAAATTTATCGTGAATAATCAATGATTGTATAAGTTATATATTTGAACTTATCGGACGATCAGACGCGATTTGATATGATATAAAAAATATTTTTGTGAGAGAGAGTTATAGAAACGGTTTAAGAAAATAATAGTAGAAGATGCCTATTAGTAAATATAGACAAAATCCTATTGTCAGACAAAAAAGATAAAATTAAAAAAAAAATAAAAATTGAATTCTTTTTTTTTAAACATGGATATAATTGATAGATAATTTCTCATGCCACTTTTGTTTAATCCCATAATAAAAATGGATATTTTGGCACAATTACGGTAGTACAGAAAGCTGCGATGGGAGCGTTGCGGAGACAATAACAACAGAAAAGTGTCCTCCAACGTTTAAATTTCAAAACTTGAAATTCAAAACTGTCCATTGGGCCTCACATACAGTCACGTGCCAGGGACGCTCCGCTCAATGCCCTAAATCAGAACCAAATCAAGGAAGAGGGAAAAAAAGAAACTCAAATTTCTCACATCTCTTTCTCAAATCAAGAAACCACCAATGAATCCCAATCCCTAATTTCCCCCCATAATCCCCAATCGATCTCATTGTTCCCATCTCTTGATCCCGAATCCGATCGAAACCCATTTCGATTCGTCGAATACCCAGTTCGGTGACGGAGAATCGAGACGAACGGGTGTCTGAGGGCTTTTGGGTCGGTGCTTGTGAGGGTTTAGATATGTCGGGGATGAATCGAAGGACGTCGGCATGGTCTACGGGAAGCAAGACGGGGGCAAGTACTGGTGGTTCGGCAAAGAGACGACACGCTGGATCGTCGGAGAATGCGGTGGTTGGAGCAAAGGGGGTGGGGGTGGGAGTGCAGCCTCCTCTGCCGCCGAATCTTGCCAAGAAGCGGCCGCCGCTTGGAGATATGAGCAATGTGCCGCGGTGGAGTTCTTTGGGGACTTCCGCGAGTATGGTGAGTTTTAGTGGTGATAATCTGTTTGAATAGTTTCCGTTTTTGTTGGGTGCTTGCGTTTTGGTTGGAATGATGTGGAATTGTTGTTGCATGATGTGTTGAATTGATGATTTGTGTTTTGCGTTTCCATTTCAAGCTGGGAGAGGTTTTGGGTTTTTATGATGGGTCGGGGTTCTACTTTGTTCTGATTCGTCATCTGGAAATTGTATGCAAATCTGCAATTCAATTGTGTTCTTAGAAGAAAAGGAGTAGGGCATTGGTTGATTGTGTTGGATCTAGTCTGATGAGAAATTTGTTGTTATCGGAGCAATAACACTTGAAGCCGGGTGATTAATTGCTAAATTGGACTATGAACAGTTTATAGGTATGTAAATTATTGTGATTCTTGGCATGGATTACTTTGAAAAGGGTGAATGAGAGCTTGTTCATCAAGTCCTGGCTATTCTTTTCATCAGAATGGCATGTGGTCAACTTTGGATATTGCTTTCTAGGAAGATGTCTACTTTTGGGTTTCTAAGTCATCGGATCAGAACTCGAATGTTTATTATTGTCCTTTGCGAGTCTATCATTTTTCATATTTCTATGTGGTACGATATTCATTAGGATGCTACCCAAGTGATTTGTTGCAATCAGATTGGTCGAATCTACGAAATCATTGGTTCTTATTCCAAATGATGGCATAGGCCATTGATGTGTTTCCTAGAGACTAGAGAGTGTTTAGGAAGTTTTATTACGTTCATGGTCACTCTAGACTGGATCTACCCAGCACTTCTCCAGACATGGTCGTATGCGTGTTGAATATAGATACCGCAGGGTTATTCTTCTGGAGGCCTACTCTTCCGTATGTGTTTCAATGAAAATTCTGTTCTGATTTACACCGTTTTTGCTTCTGGGTAATTTATGAATTGGTTATAAAGTTTTCTGGTTTTTATAGAAGAATGCTTTCTTTATTAGTATTTGCTGAGTTTAGTATACAATAACTTCATCAGCATGTTAAGATTCCTAGTTCTATGGATGCAAAGATCATTGATGCAATTCTGACTGTACAGTTTATATCATTTGAGTTCTTTACTGAGCTTGCCATAATTTGCGGTATGAAGGCACCATGCTCCACTGCTAAAAATGCAATTGCAAAGACCAACAATGTCAATACTACGACCGCCCCTTGGAGCACTCTTCCAGCAAGTTCTAAAGCAAAATCTGCTTCTGGACTCTCCAACAAGACTTCTTTCCCGAAGAGTGTATCTCACAAGGCTGTCTTACCAGTTCCAGCTCCGTGCATCATCAGGGATACTTCTCCAGCTTCATCGGATGGCCTTTCTGTTTCTATGGACGAGTCTGCATCATCATGTAACTCTTTAAAGAGTTCAGACATTGAATATCTCGATGAAAATGATGTAGCAGCAGTTCGCTCTATCGAGCGAATGACGTCCAGAAATCTTCACATAACTGACCATGGTGGACAAGCAGGTGGCTGGTTTCTTGCCTTTCTAAACAAAACTCCATTCCACTATATGTTTTTACTGTTCTTGGGTGTTTGGTATTGCGCTTCATATTTTTATTGGCTCTAAATTCCTACTGACTAATAAGCTGTTATTTTATAGGAAGCATGTGCAAACTTATGGAGGTGGATGTGGTTGATAAAGTTGTGAATGTCGACAACGATTACATGGATCCACAGCTTTGTGCAACTATTGCCTGTGACATCTACAAGCATCTTCGTGAATCTGAGGTATAGCATCTCATGCTTTACTAATGTAAATCCCTTTCAGCAGTATGCCTTCTTTCTCTATTTCCCGAAAATATTCTCTTAATAATCATGAAATGGCCTGTTTTTCCAAATAGTTGTCGTGTCTATTGAAATTACTCAAAGAAGAAAACTGGTTTCTCTTTACAATGTGTAGATGTTCATGCTTTGAATTGAAAGCTTTCCTGCTAAACTATGACATATCAAAGTGCAACGTAGAAATTGAATAAGCTCTTGGAGAGTATTATTGTGACGGCAATGCATTTCTTTGCAAGTTAATTACTACGTGGCTCTGATTCTTCCAGGTCAATAAAAGACCCTCGACAGATTTCATGGAGAAGATTCAGAAAGATATCAATGCCAGCATGCGTGCCATCCTGATAGATTGGCTTGTCGAGGTAAGTTGTGGTTCATGTTCAGCTACAAGCTGTAATAATGGCTGGTTCTTTACTGTACTCAAGACTAGTCACCACAACATCTCTCATCTTTGAGATTGAGACACCACAGGTTGACTCACATTGTTTGTAATTATGGGTTAACTTCTGTTTTGATAGGTTGCGGAGGAGTATAAGCTTGTCCCAGACACTCTATACTTAACTGTTAACTACATAGATCGCTATCTCTCTGGCAACCCTGTAAATCGACAAAGGTTGCAGTTGCTGGGTGTTGCATGCATGATGATAGCTGCGTAAGATAGTATTTCAACTGTCATGTTTTTTTTGCCCTTTCCCCTATGTATTATTCTTTGGCCATTGAGGATAGCCGAGGAGTAGCTTAATCCTCAGTCTGCCACTTTTGCAGGAAATATGAAGAGATTTGTGCGCCACAGGTTGAAGAGTTTTGCTACATAACAGACAACACATACTTCAAGGAGGAGGTTAGAACTTGATCGAGTTTCTATTGCTCCTTTGTCAATATGGTTTATATCCTCATTGCTTTGAGCTACCGCAAGGTTCTTTTTGCCTGTTGCAACCTTCTCAGGTCTTGCAAATGGAATCTTCAGTATTGAATTTCTTGAAGTTTGGAGTCACCGCTCCAACCACAAAATGTTTTGTAAGGTAGGCATTTTACTTAGTTTTTCTGTAAGACCCATATGAATTTAGTCAGCCATCTGTGTGGGATTATCGTGATTCATGTATGGATGAACAACTCTAACTCATTTAACTTGAATTTAGGCGCTTTCTCCAGGCTGCGCAAACACTCAACACCGTATGTGTCACTTTTGGTTTTGCTTTATCTCTTTTATGCTTATAAGTAATGCTTATCCTAGGATGTTGGAATCAATGGACTGTTTTTATTACTGAATACCTGTATGCAAACATGGTATATTTGATTGATAGCTTTTTTCATTCTTCTGCTATAGTTTCCTGCACTTCAACTAGAGTGCTTGTCCAACTACATAGCCGAGCTGTCGCTTCTAGAGTACAACATGCTTTGGTACCTCCCATCGCTGATTGCTGCTTCAGTGATTTTCTTGGCCCTGTATATTCTTGCCCCTTCGAAGAGGCCTTGGGTGAGCAACCAGAATCTCACTCAACTCTCTTACAACCTTGTCTTTATTGTACTGGATAAGCATAATAACGTTAGTTGTTTTGCTTTATGATTTTGACAGAACTCTACCTTGAGGCATTACACGCTATATGATCCTCGTGATTTGCGTGACTGCGTTACGGCTCTTCATCAGCTTTTCTTGAGCAGTAGCTCCCCTGGTCTTCCTGCAATTAGAGAGAAATACAGCCAGCATAAGGTAAAAACTTTCATCACGCTCCAGAACATGTCATTTTGTAGGATATTAGTGAGTGAAATAAAATATAAAAAATACCTAATGATTTTTTGATGTTGTTTCTGTTGCAACAGTACAAGTTTGTGGCGAAGAAATCTTGTCCTTCAACGATACCTCTGGAGTACTTCTCGATGTAAGTGGTAGCTAACCCTGTTCCCTCAGGGTGGTCGGACTAAGATGAAAGCTCATACATCGCTGCTGTCCGTTTCATTCCTGTGGCTAGATGTATGTTTCATGTCACAACTCTTGGTGACGATTCACACCTCAAATGTTCATGTCGTTCTTTCTATCACAAATCATAATAGTCATTGTCTGTAGCAGCAAGATTCCGCATCTGTGTTGTTGGTATTAGCCTGGATGGGCCTTCACATTCTCATGTGAATAACACTGATTATGTCGTAGGAGATCTCTGACTATGGTTTCTTCTACAGTCATGCCTTTTCGCATTATGCTGCTTATATCACAAGTTTCATTGAATCGTAGACTAGCACTGCTAGCACTCACAGATCATAATTCAGCTCGTTAAGCAGAGACCAGTAGAGCGAGTTTTGTTTATACCGCTGCTCCTCGCTCTTCTTCTACTCAGTTGCTCATTTCATCAACGGACATTTTGGATGAGAAGATATGATACATGCAGGTGAATGACCGACAGAACGAAAGGGAACTTTCTGAACAACAATGGCGATCGAGATAGGATCTCACTTGATGTTTCTTCATACGAAATGATGTGTTCATTTTCTTGTACGATTATGCGTTTGGGAATTTCGTCTCACAAATGATCAAGTGGGCACCATGCACTTCAAATGATTTAATCTTGTCGAAAAATTCGCTTTACTATATTCAGTGAATCAAATGTGCTACACAAATGGGTAAAAAGCGATGCTTATATGCTTCTAAAGCATGATTAGCATAAGCACCCTGTTTTGGATTTTTGTTCCGAAAAAGATTAGCTTTTGACTTTAAACTTACTACGGAAATCTTTTCACCAACTGAGTTGAGACTTATAACAAAGCTTGACTAAGACTCGAACCAGGAGAAGAACAGATCAACCTGGGTTGAAAAAATTTACACCCATTTTGAACCAACAAAACAATATTCTATGCCAATAAAATGTTCTTAGTTACTTAGTATGAGCATGTTCTTTAAGTTGTCTTTAAGTTTATTTGTAACAGAAAAAATTAAATTGGACAGCATAGGTACGTGGCGTTTCGGTATAGGCAAAGCTTTATTGTGGCAGTACTATCCATTTGCTAAAACTTAACAAAGTTGTTCTAGTGTGAGTCGTGCTACATATCTGTGGTAACAGATTTTTATAAACAATCAATTCGAATTTTAGAAATTTATGAAAAACACATCAAATCTTTATATTTATTGAAACACTATCAAATCATATGAAATTCACATAATATTTGTTGCTGTTAGTGAATCTATCAACTTTAATAATTTTTGATATTTTTTTTCTTTTTTCTTATTCAATATTTTTATATTTACATCCCAAATAATAATCATTATTATTTGAATGCTAGAATTAGATAAATTTTATATGATAACTAAGATTTGAGAAATATAAAAGTTAACGAAATTAAAGAATAATGTAAAAACAATAGGTTTTTCATAAAAATGAATATAAAAAAACTATGTAGGTGAATAGATTACACTAGAAAAAAAAGTTGTTCAAGATAACGATTTTATTAACGGTAACAATTATTTAGAAAAATATCATATGATTTGAGTAGTGTTTTTGAAAATATTATATGATTTAAGTTATTTTTTTTAAAAAAATTTCATATGATTTGAGTAACGTTTTTAATATGAGGATTTAAAATGATTTTTTTAAATAAATTTCTAAGATTTGAGATAATTATATATAAAAATCACATATGATAAATCTATGGACAAAAGAATGCCACGTATGCGCCAAGTTTTGTAAGTAGGTAAAAAATGACTTTGTCATTTTCATTATAAAATATAATACAACATTCGACAAAATGCTAAATTTTTCCGGAAATATCTTGTGCTTTCAAGTGCAATATTTTTGAGCCATTCCTATAGTATAACTATCACTTCCCATATATATACCCATAGCATTGGCCTTGCTCTAATACGTTAGAAATACAAGTTCATGCAGCAACTTCACATTCTGATTAATTAACTGGACGATACATTCATCATTCACGTCCTCGTTGCTCTTTCCAACAATATATTCAAGAGGTTTATCCATTCAGGTATTTCCTTCCCTACTTTCTAGTAGTCTGTCTTGAATGGTTTGTAAGTCTTGAGATCAAGGAGTATTCCAGCAACTGAACCCGCAGCAGCAGCCAAGGAGAGGACGAGACAAGCAACGCTCAGAATCTGAAGGCCTATCCACTTCTTACTCCATTTCGGTATCCTCTTTTGGACAATGTACATCTCCACAGGGTAATACACTGTCAGCGGCCAGAATCCTAGCGCTCCTAGGAGTCCCACAATGTCGTTGAAGAATGGAAGGAGCATTGAGATGACAGTGGTTGTGATCACAAAGAGGGTGCGCCACACTAGCCTGAAGAGGTTGAGATTGTATGTCTTGGTGCCAGGGATCGGGATCTTGATCTCCTTAGTGATGAATTTGCTATCAGGGAAGAAGGTGGATGCTGCCTTTTCGATGAAGGCAAAGAGGGGTTGACAGTAGACTTGGTATGCGCCGATCAGGTGGACTACTATGGCTGCATTGGCTATATCTACGAGCCAGTATGGATTGTAGAAACCAAATCCCGTGAGGAGGTTTCCTGGGGCTAAGTCTCCAAATGCAGCATAGCCCATGCAGCCACAGAGCATGTAGAAAATGGTGGTCACTGCTACGCTTATCAGAGTTGCCTTCTTCATAGTTTTGGCTTCTGATGGAGGGGATTTCACCGTGTCCTGCCATAAAAATAATGCATGAGTAGATGACGATCATATCAATCTCTTCATGCATTTCCTGATAAAACAAGTAATATCTGTGAATCGTATACCACAAACTTGATCAAAGGAAAGATTACAGAATAATCATGTACCTGGATTTCAATGAGAATCATGGAGTAAGAATAAGCAAAGGCGATGTCACCTAGAGCCTGAAAGCTCCTCCAAACCTTCTGCGCACCAGTCACAGTTCCGATACTAATCCCAGTTAGGCTGCCCTTAATCTTTCTATTCTCTGTTGATCATTTAAAGTCAATACATAAGAATCCTCAAGAACAATGTAGCCAACTATCATGTATGTAGCCAAACATGGGTTTCATATATTTTTATATTCGAAAATTAGCATGCTTTTAGTTACTACGAGGATTATACCAGCAACTTGGCCAATGCCAAGGCCAAGGCCAACACTGGAATACGTAAAGGACATGACAGCCGCGACAACTGAGAGCCACCCTATCTGATCAAAATCCGGGATTTGAGAGAAGATAATCTCAGTGACCCCGAAGATTATCATGTAGGGAATGCTGGATATTTCACAGGGATCCTTATCATGGCCGGCATGGAAGCAGTTTGACCTCTTGATTGCCCTGTTCCATCATCCATGGAACATAAAACACAGAACAAGAAGAGACATTCATTAAAAACTGTTCAAAAATCACACAAAAGGCTTCAAACGGTAAAAAAAAAAAAAAACCATTAAGATTGGTTCTTAAGTGACTTGCTCCCCCTCACATGTTCGCATCATCCATCAGCATATTTGAGTGGGACCCACATACATGAAAAAGGTAAAAATGGGACTCACGTCATGCTAATGGAAGCTGCAATTGTGTAACCTATGGCCACACCAAAGAGGTTGATGTACTGGTTCAGACCACAGATCTTGACTTGTTGTCCACCTGCACCATCAAAATGTTCAAAACGACCATAAGTTGGTGACCAAACATTATTTTATTTACTAAAAATTTCTTTAGAATTTTTACACATCCAGAGAAGCTTTTGAAGCTTTGACGAAATATGCTCATTATTATAGATTATGATTATTACTTAGACATGATTCAACGACATCCATGTAAGTGTAGTTTCTCTTGCCGGTGACCGGGTCACCAGAACGGTAGCAATCGGCAAGGAGGCAAGAGGTGTAGTAAGTGACGGCAGAGAACAGTAGCATGATAACAGGACCAGCAACCCATCCAAGCTGAGCAGTAGCCCAAGCCAAGGAGAGAACTCCAGATCCAATCACTGCTGTTATAATGTGAGCACTTGCTGTCCATACCGTCCCTGAAAAAGTAACACCAATAACATGTAACAAAGCATCCATCATATCAGCCTCCGAATCGGTTTAGTAAGAAAAGTTACTGAAGCTATAAGCAACAAATCCTAAAGCCATAACCAAGAAGAACCTGGTTAAGGTAAAAGCCTGAAAACAACATGAACTCCTTAAAGCAACAATGCAAATTCCTAACTGACAGGCTTGAGACAAAAGATTAGTTTTCTTCTGCACCAACTGGGATTAAGACCTTGACCACCAACTTGGAACAATTAGTGAAACCAAGAAGCCCCAAAAGGAGAGACAATTTGATAACTGTAAATGATGACAACAAATTGTAAAAATTTGTACCAGTTCGCTTGACACGACCATCGTCGTCGAAGATCATGGAGTTGGAATGAGGCAGGACCTCGACGGACATGTTAAAGACTTGGTGATTGCGTTGGTGATTTGGTTCAGTTGAGCTATCCATCATCTACGTTATGATTGTAGTGAGAGGCCGCACCGCAGCTACTTTCTTATGAGTGCAAAAATTTCTTTTGACCTGAGACAAGCCGAAGGAAACTGAAAACGTAAACACTTTCCAAGAACCACAAATCCCCAAGCTATTGAAAGAGGAAAATCCGAAGAGAGACCGAGAAAGGGAAGGTGATAGTTTTTTGCATTGAATGAAACAGCAGTGCTTTTATATGGTGGAAGGTGAAGGAAAGGAAATTAATCATGGAATGGAAACAAAAGAAAAGTATTTCATCAACAATAGTAAACCAAGCCTTTGCACCATTGTAATTTACATAAACTTGACTACATGGATATAATGATGTCGTCCTAGAAAGATAAAAAACAAAATCTGATGTAGAAATTTCATGTGGATGTTTTTTGTTTGCCACTTTCATTTTCGTGCCAATTAGGGTCCATTATTTCAGGAAAAGAAAAGAAAAATTGGAATAAAAGCTTCTCTTGTTACAGATAAAATAAAAAGTCCTCTTGATGCACCATACTTTATATTCATCCAGTAGTCTTGTTACAGATAAAAATAATAAGTCCTCTTGATGCACCATATCTACCAATGTAATAAATATCGGGAGAAAAAAAATCCTTTTTCTACATTATTAAAACTAGCTAGGGACATGGGCTTATCAACAGTCTCACATTTAAAACATTTCTCAATTATAAAGTATCCATTAAGTGCCCGATTATGCTTTTGAGCTGATACAAATTGGATCATATACCATTTCACAGATCCATTCATGTACTCTAGTACAGAGCGAGATGCATAGTTAATAAAAAACACGTATTATTGAAATGAGTCCGTTTTATATATGTATTAAACACGAACATTTCTTTAAAAATAATTATATATTTCGTATAATTCCAATAGTTGGCGTACTTTTGTCGTTTTTTTACCCGTTTTTGCCAACTATGGCGAGATGCGGAAGTCCATGTTTTGAACAAGTGATGATCTCTCTGGAGTCTAAATACTTTTAATGTAACCTTTTGGAAAGGCTTTGATGACACTTCATACATATCATTATCAACGAGAATTGGGTCATGCACTAGAGTGTATTCATTAGTTTTGAGTGCCATAAAATGTTCTTTATACATCTTTGGTAATGGAATTAGTACAAATAATTTAATATAAACCTTGAAATGCAAAAAAGAAAGAAAGAAAGAAAATGCTGGATTTTTAATAAAAAGTAAATTGCACTTCTCAAACCACATAATAGTAAATATGCAGAAGGCTGTGAAAAAACAAGTTATTTTCGAGGTGGGAGCCCTTTTTCCGCTTGTTTAAAATTGCTCGCTCTAAGTAATATGCCATAGACTTGAGGCTACAATGACATTAAGAAGAGTGGAATCCTTCATCAAAGTTGCACACACATAAACCAATCTTTCTTGAACAAGTAACAATTGGAACTCACATGACATGATAAGTACCTGGCGAATGCCGTATATAGTACTGTACTGAAGTGTTCTCCCATCACAAGCCAAAAGCATAACCAGCGCCTACTTGTTCCCAGTTCCATTCCCTAAAGCACCAGCTGAGAGTGGTTTGATAGACTCAAACAGGAACCAAGCAGAGAACAGGAAACTGCAGTTTGAGCAGAACAACGCATATCTTGCTTTAGATTTTTGCATACAATCCATCAACAATAAGCCTAGCCATGGGTCATAGTAAGTTAACAAGATTACCTCGACAAACCTTCTCGTACTAATGTTGCAATTAATTTGGACGAAGCGAGTATCATCCTAGACATAGATGAAACATTAGAGCTCGAAGAGGTAGTTGTCGTTTCCACTCAATTGCATAATGCCATAATGGTAGCCCAATACTTCCATCGTTGCAACCAAACAGAAGCTGTATCGCCAGAGACAGAGCCACAGAGATTCCTTCACAATCCATTACCAACACCAGCGAAATAAATAGCGCCATCTTATGATCCGATGACAACATTCCAGCAAAAAAAAAAAAGAAGTCTTTTTAACACTTCAAGGAACAATATCCAATCAAATCTCCAAACAATACCAAACGAAACATAAAGGATATCTAGTTATTCATTCTCTAATACATCATACAGAAAGATTCCATGAAAAACACACCAAAATTATGAACTCGGGAAAGAAAGAGATTGATCATGCTTTGAATTCCAAAATACAAGCCTACTAATATCATGCTCATGAGATTAAAATACGACAACTACTAAATTGTTCACGAATCGTCGAAAGACTCGAAACCTCGGCTCCTTACTATGAAAAAAGAAATGCTATAAACAATCACTTCTGCGCAGACGCTTCTCTTGCCCATTTATACCGCCTAACTACCCAATATCAACAACAAAGAGTGCGAGTACTGCCAGGCGCCAGGATTCGTTTCACCCAGTGAACAACCTGCTAGGGCCTTTACAATGGAGTAGCTAGGGATTGAGAAACGAACTGCTCGTAGTATTCAAATGCAATCATCTTCAATTGAGAAACGAACGAAACAACAAATATGGAAGAGAAAATGGTTTTGAAAGAGTGAAAGATCCTCCACCTGTTATGAGCAGAAAAATGGCTCCTTCCTCAGCCAAGCCAGTTTCTCCTTTTAATAAGAAAGGGGTGAAGTTGCTCTCCATTTCATCTCCTATTACTTCTCTTCGCCTCAACTCACAAACACCCTAAAAGTGGAAAGATGTCTACCAGAATAATCCCTCCTCTTTCCCCTTCCCCTCCAATTCTTGACTCATCAACAAGACCTGAGGATATGTTTATTTCGGGGACAAAATAAATAGGATATGATTAATAATTTTATTTTTTTATTTTTTTTTTTTTTTTTTTTTTTGTTTTTAGGATGTGGTAGTGAATTGAGATCAATTATATTTCCTCACTAACTCAATCCTTCCTACGAGGACTAATTAATAAGGAGAGATTGAATAAATAGTATATATATATATATATATAATAGTATTATTTAATATATAATTGATTTGAGGATTGAATTAAATAATTTTTTTTGAGTGATTAATTCTGTCATAAATAAAAACACGATAAAAAATAATTTTAAGATAATATTGAGATTAATAATCTCATCTTATCTTGTCCTTGAAACATAAAAAATATGACGAGTATATTTAATTACGTAGTTCTAAAGTGATGAGTTATCGAAAAAAAATATATCTTATTAATATAGATAGTATTATCAAAACATTTAAACAGGTTCTTACATATAAATTAAGTGTGGGATCCGATTTTCTGGATTATTGTCTACAAAAATTAGTTCAACAATATTATTTAGCGATAGAAATGCAACAATTAAAATCATCATGAATAATGTATTATAAATTTATGCCAAATAATGTTCACAAAACGGTTTAATCCGAAGGATATGGAACCAAGCATAATGGACATGTAGAAAAACACTCGGCACATGGACATATAGAGAAACGGCCTATTGCATGCATAACACGAGCTATCCATGATTTGAACCTGCCATAGTCCCTCTCAAACCCTGTCACCATCTTCAACCTCCGACACCCTCTCCACAGCCCCTACACCAGTCGAAATCCTCTTCACCTCAAGTTCAACATTCAACTCAATGACAACAATCCCATCTCTTCTAACCCATTCAACAACTCTCATCCCACCACGCCCTCTCTTCCCCCACCTCACCCTCACCGCCCCCACCGCCTCAACCCTCCACCACCCACTCTCCCTTTCCCTATTCCCACATCACCATCGCCTCCGCGGGCGTTTCAAACTAGTACCCTTTTCCGCCCTCAAGGTATGGTGGAGTGCGGAGTCTATTTCGGGGTGGTTTTGGGGGTGCATGGAAGGTGTTCGACGAAACGTCTGACTGAGGTATTGTGTTTGTTTTTGTTGTAGGAGAGGAAGGGGACGAGGAGGAATGCGAAATGGGGTGAGATGTTGAGTGGGTATAGTTTGGTCGTTGGGGATTATTATCGTTTGGTGGATTATGTTAATGGATTCGAGCCGCGAATGAGGAAGCTCACGGATGAGCAGGTTCGTGTGTGTGTGTGTTTTTATTTTTTTTCATTTAATTGTGTTTGGAGGATTGAGTCTGTTTAGGGTTCATATTTATGTGGAGTTCTAGGTTGTGGATTGTATGACGGGCTGTAGAGTGAAAAGGGCGTTGATGTCAAGAATGGTACTTTTGAAGCTTGAATCTTTTTTATGGTTGTGTGATTTTAGTTGAGAGAGAAGACACAGGAGTTTCGTCAACGGCTTAAAGAGGGAGAGACATTGAGTGACATTCAAGCGGGTTGGCCTCCTTTTTCATGTTCTTTTCCCCATTTTGTTGTCCATTATGTTCGATAATTGATTTGTTTGAGTATCATGGTCATGAATAATTACTATTGAGATTGGGACTTGTAGAAGCATTTGCTGTTGTTCGTGAAGCGGCAAGGAGGACGCTTGGGATGCGCCACTTTGATGTACAGGTAGTCTTGCTCCTACCCTTGGGACCGTTGATGTGCTCATTCTGATGATCTTTTGTAAATTTGTTTCCTTGAGAAATGGGTTCTGTATTGAATTCTGTTTTAGATTATAGGAGGGGCTGTGCTTCATGATGGATCCATTGCTGAAATGAAAACAGGCGAAGGGAAAACGTTAGTCTCGACACTGGCAGCATATCTAAATGCTTTGGCCGGAGAAGGTGTTCATGGTAATTGATATGTCACTATACACAGGGTTTTCCTTTTCTCCTCGGTCTCCTGTTACTTGCATGCAGTGTTATAATTGTTGCTGTATGTCTTCAAGGTAAAAAAAAATTAGAAATAGAAGAATCAGCATATCCTTTGGTTTTTTTCGTTGTTTTTTTTTTAACTTTTAAAATTGTTTAAATTGTTTGCATTAATGTTATGATGCTCAAAGAGCCCTACAAATTTTTTAAGCTCATCTTCTTATTCTTCGAATGCTAAAGATCTTACTCTAACTTCATTAAACCAGGTTAGTTAAACATTTATGACCTTCTACCATCAGATGGAACTTTTGATCAAATTGGTTCCTCAACATGATATCAGGAAAGATCGTGGCATAAGGTTACGAGATTAATCACCATCTCCCCATTTATTGCCAAATATGTAGTTTATTATGTGGACCCATTTTGGCACCTGTTATGTGGTGGGCCAACATATTTGTTATTCGTACTTCATGCCCTAATGGGCTTCCGTGTGAGGGAAGATGTTAGATGTACATCAGTGGATCTTTTACCATTAGTTTGGATTTTTGGTGGAACTGTTTCCTCGACAAATCACTTTCTCTTATTTGTTTCCTTTATTCCTATTTGAAGCATGCCGCCTGTTCTAGTGCATTTGAAAGTAATTCCTTCGGCACTGAAGCTGTTATAAGTGTATGCAACATAATGTTCATTACATGGCCTGTTTTCCATTCATGACGTCCTGGATAGCTGAAAGTGGACTGACTCCTTGGCTTTAATTCTCTCATGACAGTGGTAACAGTCAATGATTACCTTGCTCATCGTGATGCTGATTGGATGGGATGTGTTCATCGCTTTCTAGGTCTTTCAGTTGGCCTGATTCAGGTAATAAGTTGTAACTACATTATAATCTCATTCACGTCAGAGTCACTTTCGCCGATTCAATTATGAGAGACCCAATTATGCTGCTGAAATGTTATGTTATTTGAAAAAGGTTCAGATATGTGCTTTGGATCAATGCATGCTCTGTTATTTTATTGTTAGCTACTTATCATATCACTTGGAATGCTCATTTTGTTATTTTTTTCCAGAGAGAGATGAGTCCCAAAGAGAGGAGGGACAGTTATGCATGTGATATAACATACTGCAATAATTCTGTACGTCCTTTGACCACTTCTGTTTCATGTTTGCGTTCCTGTTTTTGTATGAGAACAACAAGTGGTTACCGTTGATGCTGTCTAACAGGCAGCTAGACTCTTTTTATTGATCTAAAATTGGCTGGTTTTTGCCTAATTTGCAGGAACTTGCTTTTGATTATCTTCGAGATAATATTGCTAAAAGCAGCGATAAGCTAGTCCTGAGATGGTACTTCTCGAACAGAATTCAAAAAATATTTACTGATAGTATTTGTGAGCTCATATAGCTATTCAATGACAGGCCAAAGCCATTTCATTTTGCAATTGTCGACGAAGTTGATTCAGTCCTTATTGATGAAGGGAAGGTCCCCTTAATCATTAGTGGTGATGTAATTTTCTCCACATTATGCGCTATTATAAATTTATAAGTTCGAATGCACAATGATAGAGTTGGTGTTGATGCCACGGATCTATGTCCGGATATTTATATGGCCAGGCCTATGATGATCTTGAAAGATTTCCAGTTGCTGCAAAAGTGGCTGAATTGCTTGTGCCTGGTACTGTAAGTATTGCAATGTTTTTTTTGAAGCATAACCAAGTCTGGTTGGCTTAATTAGATGCGTTAGTTTCCTGAAATTGTGACGTACTGGTACCCGTATTAATGAATTTAAACTGACAGCACTACAATGTAACATTCAAAGATCAGTCAGTAGAGTTGACTGAGGAAGGCATTGGTCTGACTGAGATGGCCCTAGAGACGGACGACCTCTGGGATGAAAATGATCCGTGGGCCAGGTAAGCCTCAGTTTAGTAATATTACCACCAGTTCAATGCATTTATGGGCTGAAGGATATAGCCATCCTGTGTTTTATTTGCAACCATCTTTTCAGTATTTGGCCAAAAAATATTTAGTACAACCTTGAAGGCAATCATGCTTAGTACAACCTTGAAGGCAATCATGCTACTTGTTGGCTCTTGTGAAATCTGGTTTCAGTATAAGCGAGAAAGTTCCTCACCCTTCTCTCAATTTGCTATTTGGTTTTGAAGAAATGAAACCTCGAGAAGACAAAGTATATGCTTTCAAAATGACTGCTTGTTTAGGTACTGTTATGATAGTTTTACATTGACATGCTGTAGATTTGTAATTAATGCTTTGAGGGCCAAAGAGTTCTTTCGGCGGGATGTTGAGTACATAGTCAGAGAGGGAAAGGCTCTGATAATAAACGAGGTATAGTCCTTAATCCATGTTGCAAGCTGTTCAGCTAAGTAGGATGATTATCGTATGCTTAAGGTTTCCGTAGTACTTGCTGCGAATTTCACAGACATGCACCCAGTGTGTGTTCTTGCAAACAAAGAACAACATGCTCACATGAGCAAGCAGCCTAGCTTGACATACCAGATTTTTATGCTAAACTGGGCTCTGGTACTATACATGGTTGCTCACATGTCCTACTACAGTTGACTGGTAGGATTGAAGAGTCAAGGAGATGGAATGATGGTATTCATCAATCTATAGAGGGCAAGGAAGGTTTGAAGATTAAGGTATGCATTTTCCGTGGTTGCTTCTTCTTTTTTTTTCTTCTTTTTTTTCTTTTGGTAGGCTTTATCTGACATGTGAATTGGTGATCGTACTTGCTATAGGCTGATTCAGTACCCATTGCGCAAATCACCCACCTGTCATTCTTTAAGCTTTACCCCAAGCTTTCTGGAATGACTGGCACTGCAAAAACTGAAGTATGTTATCACTGTGGAAATATGCCTTTGGCTGCAACTTCTGAATGGCTTGTTTTCTGCTAATTCCCTTGTTCTCTTCTTCTTCGTTTTTTAGGAAAAGGAGTTCCTCAAACTGTTTCAGATGCCTGTTATTGAAGTTCCTACTAATCTCCCAAATATTCGCATTGATTTACCTATCCAAGTTTTTTCAGTATGGCATTGGATACTCACAATTCGTGTCACTAATTTTCTGTTGTGAAGGTTGCTGATATACTGACATATTAATTGTATTTTCACACTTTTTTAAGACTGCAAGGTGGAAGTGGGAGCATGTTCTTGTAGAAGTTGAATATATGTTTAGACAGGGCCGTCCTGTTCTAGTTGGGACGACAAGGTAACATCAGAAGCTCCATTTCCAATGTGAAGCTCATTCTTCAACCATTATTGAGCTGCGATGCTTTGATTTAGATGGAGTTTCTCTTTCATATTTTTCAACTGAAGTTCTACTGCTGGCATTTGTAGTTCTCCAAAATTCCAGTTCCATGTCACCTCTTGCTGTCTGTATAGTTATGTTCACACATGAACAGATAGCTGCAATCAAGTGAAAAACCACGTGACCATCCCGCTCGGTAAATATCCTGATATTCTACCTTAGTTCTAGACGGTTAGATTTGTAGGAGCTGGTGCACCTGAGGAACACTAAATAATATATCTCCTTAGCCTCTTTTCACCAACTAGTGGCCTTAAGACCCCATCTCTTGTTAATTGTTCTTCATGATTCAGTTACCTTCAATCCCTTTTTTTTTATTGGAAGGGATTAGCTTGACACTCTATATGTTAGCTTGACACCCTATATGGTCCACCTTTTCATTCTTGTCCCACTTGTCAATGTGTGTTTGTGTGTGTGTGTGGAATTGTGCATTGAACTTGTGCCTTTTTTATACTTTTCTCTTTTGCCCAAACCAGATCGCAACTCTGTTTGCTACTGACGTAATCTATATGAATAAACCAACATGATTGTTTTGATGTTCTGAAGTTGGAACTTTTGCCCAGTCTTTCACTGGTTTATTGTAGTCGACTTTCTGGTTTTTGGAATATGTACGTGCATAATACTTTGTTAACTTAATCTGGTCAATGTATTTGTCAAACAAAGTTCCGCAATAAGTGCACTGATAAGACGTTTTCCCTCTATGCTGCAGCGTTGAGAATTCTGAGTATTTGTCCCTATTGCTGACAGTACATAATATCCCACACAATGTCCTGAACGCTCGACCTATGGTAATATTACTCTTGACAGCTGCCGAGAGTCGGATGCAGTTGCCTCTTTTCTACTGATTTATAACTGCGGTCACTTGACAGTGTTTTGTCATTTTTTCCTCTAGTATGCAGCCAGGGAAGCTGAAACTATTGCCCAGGCAGGAAGGAAACATGCTATCACCATCTCCACAAATATGGCAGGGAGAGGCACCGACATCATTTTGGGAGGAAATCCAAAAGTAAGCTACCTACCTTGACATTTATTGCTCCAATTTGGATGGATATTTACACTTTTATTTATTTATTTATATTTTGGTGAGGATATTTACATTTTGATAGCATAATAAACTAGTCCACCTAGTTCGTTGTGTCCCGAACACAACTGAAACTGAAGTTTATGATGAACACATGACCGTTTGACTGCTCTAAAACCATATCGATGACCAACTCATAAGCAGTTTTATTTGTTTAATTGATAGAAATGTCAAAGATTGAGTTCACAGTAATTTGTCTAGACTCAATATGACAGGTGTCATTTTTTTGGGGCTGAAGTATTGGCAGTCCCTTTCAATTGATGTAATCATTATTTAATTATCATAGTAACAACGATGTCTACAGGTACTTGTGAGGTGAGCCGTAGCGCCTCTTAGATTTCCCTGCTTTTTAATTTGGAGATCATTGTTGCTATTCAGAGTCAACAAACATACTTTTTATTTGATTTTTTTTTGTACTTACACTTTTCTACCTATTACTCCCTATGTCCCATGATATAAATAGAACTTGTCTATTTGGGTTGTCCTAAAATATATACAACATATCATATGAAATAATCTTTTCACATAAATTATATCAAAACAATCTTATCCGTTATAATACATCACACTATCTCATCTCACAACTGCTACAGTAAACCTCATTATCATTAAAAAATATTTTTTTTTCGTTAAATTTCATAAAAATTCAACACACATAAATTCACGTGTTAGGTCAATCGGTTGCCTATATTGTGGGACAGAAGGAGTATCAAGGAAGAATGATTGACTCAATAATTAGCAACCCTTCCTCCAACCATGGCATGAGGGGTTGACACTTCTTGAATGCACAAGGAAATAATCTCCCTTTATTACCATAAGAATAAGTTTGTTTACATCTCCTCTCCCTAAATCCTATGTTTACACAAATCCTATGCTTACACAGTTATACGGGACTATCGGGGTTATTGTCCTTGTCTTTCACGCGTTTACCTATTAAGGGCTTGTTTGACAAAACTAAAAAGCTTCACTTTGGCAAGGGAAAAAAACCATTAAAGCATTTAGTAAAACAAAAATGTTATGTTTCTGAGTAGAAATAAGTTGCTTTCTCATGAGCACTTGAGTGGTTTTGTAAAAGTGCTTTTAAGGCTCTTTTCCTTGTTATCCAGTAATTGAGAGTGTTATGGTTATTTCTTGTGGTTATTTCGGTCTTTTGTAATTATGCACGAATATTGAGAATGATTATCAAATCCCAATAAGAGTACATATCAATAATATTTAATGGTATATTAATCACTAAATTTATGTTGATTATTTAGATTGCTATTTTTTTAAAGTAGTATTTTGGTAACATTTTTAGAGATCAGCTGCTTGATTGTGTATATTAAATAACATATTTATGATTAATTTTATTCAATGTAAAATGCCTTTTGATTTTGTTGTTCAACAAGAAAAATCAATGAGCAGTGGACAAACAGAGAAGAACTTTTGTTGAAAATTAAAGAAAGAAATCTAATTATTTTAAGCATATAGCCTTGATAAAATGATGCCGTTCTTATCACTTGTGCAACTTGATAAAGAACATATCTGATCACAATGTAGATTCAAGCAATGGCTGAAGAGTACTTCAAAGAACCATAAAACAGCCACACATCGTGTGGGTAGAATATCAGTTAAGTTAATGTACCTAAACAGGGATTATCTAGAGTTGGGGGATTCCACAAGTTACCTGATTAATTAGAATCTAATCTACATAACGTGGATAAAGGATCGATAGAAGAATCAGACTGCAACAACTAATTTGTTGGTTGGAGCCCTGATGCACTTGATCATCTTATTTTTTCCCTAATGGACATTTAAAGGCCATTTATCTTGAGCACTTTAAGACTGCAGAATTAGAAAAAGAGAAAAATGCTCATGATGAATTATTCCTTGTCAGTTTGTCCCTCACCAGTGTTTTCCTTTCTTTTCAAGATCATGGCAAGACAAATAGTAGAGGATAGCTTGCTGCCATTTCTGACGCAAAATGCTACTGAGATTGATATTAATGGTGAATCTGTGTCACGTATGGTAATCACATTTGACTTTGTTATCAATAGCCTCTCAGCTACTACATCACTCTGACTGTTTGTGAATGTTTTTTTTTTGTTTGGTTTTCTTTTGTATAGGTTTTACCGAAAGTTAAGATTGGACCAATATCCAAAGCTTTGCTAGCAAAAGCATCTTTTATTGGTCGGACAGTTCATCTTCCATCTGTGATATTAGTGCATTTCCTTTTGGTTTAACTGTTTCTGATTAACATGAGCTTATTTATTGACTCATCAACACTTGAAACTTGTAATGCAGCAAAAATTGTCGGTAGGAGTGAGGGCAAGAGTTGGATGACCCTTCCAGGACAATTCATTATTTCAGAGTCCATCAAACTTTGCCAATCAGTTGATTTAGAAGAGCTAAAGAGGCTTGCCAATGAAGAATCTGAAACATATCCCCTTGGGCCTTCCATAGCTCTCGCATATCATTTTGTCCTGAGTGATTGTGAAGTGCATTGTTTCAATGAGGGTGCCGAAGTTAAAAGGCTTGGAGGTCTTCATGTGATTGGCACATCTTTGCATGAATCTCGAAGAATTGACAACCAGGTGGGACACTTGGAACGATGAAAATTCTTTGTTAGAATCAATACCTTCGATGTAGAATTCTGAATGTTCCTCACAAATCTTGAAACATTTCACCTCTTGTGGTGTGAGGTGCTGATTTATGTTCACCTTTTCCTATTTGCACTTTTCCCTCCATATGCATGTTTATTTTCGCTAGGATGTGTTACTTTTGTGGAACATTGTGTTGGTGTGAGGCGCTGATTTATGAATCCGAAGCCTATCAACATATTGTAGCCTTATAATTTTCGATATACATGATATTGTTTTCTTTCCTCTACTTGTGGTGGAAATCTTTTGGTTGTGCCACCACTCTTCTTTTTTTGGTTTTCATCTTCTTTTACCTGAAAGATGCAATGAGTTCGGATCTATAATATACGATCATTTCTCTATTTTCATCAACCATGCAAATTTTATTGATATCAAAAATTACTTTCCCAGGTTTACATATGTCAGCAAATCATTTTTCTATTTTGGTCACCCTTAGAATAATTTGGCTTATTGTTTCTAGGAAGTAAGTTCTCCTCTGTTTATTTTCTTCTTGTATTATTTTGTCATGGATACCTTTACTATGCCTTTCTTTGACAGCTTCGTGGACGAGCTGGAAGGCAAGGAGATCCAGGATCGACAAGGTTTATGATTAGGTACTTTTTCAGTAGATAAATTGAAAGCGTTTCATTATTTTGACTGAGTGTAGTGTACGTGTTGCGGTGTTGGTTGTTGTAGTTTATCCCAAAAGAAACCACAAGAAAAAAAGAGAGTCAAAACACACACAAAGGACGTGCCTCACCGGATGATCCTAAATAGCTCAACAAAGAAGAATGCAGTTTGGCAACTCCTTTTCACTTGGGTAAAGTTGGGTTGTCTGCAGTTTTGGTTGGCAGTCGTAAAAGTTATGTTTCTTTATCCGGATCCTCCCTCTTTCCTTAATGATGGTTATACCCTGATAATGCCAATGCAACTATATGGAATCAAGCTTGCACAGCCTGAATGTAGTAAACAAGTTTTATTTCTTAGACCGAGCTCTATAAGTAGGGGAAAATGTTACTGTTGCAGCAGCGTGCTGTATACAAATTTTGAAAAATAGCATTTCCTCAACTATCCTCCGGTTTTACTTTACCCTCATGAACCATAGAAATAGCCATTTAATCTCCGTGAACTTTGAAAAAACCTTGATTTTTGTCACACGATTCTCCTGAAAGTATATATTTTTTGATAGAAAACCTCCCTCGAAAGGGGACATGTGTCTATTTTCAAAATTGAGGGAGGTTTTGCGGAAAAAGGTCGAAGGTTCAGGGGGATTATGTGCTATTTTTCCTACAATTTTTTTTCCTGGTGTACTACAATTTGATTGTTGTGTATAGCAGTTTCATCTCCTTCATAATATTTTATCAAAAAAGTGAAGTACACAACAATCAAACTCTTGTACACTAGGAGCAAAATGCCCTATACCGTAGCATAGATCGCTTCTGTAGTAGAAGCATTGACTCGCCCATATGAGTATTGACCATTGACCAAGCTATATGAGCAGTGCTCATTGGCCCATATTTTTCATTCTAATTTGACAGCCTGCAAGATGACATCTTCCAGAAGTTCAACGTGAATATTGAGTGGGCTGTGAGACTTATATCTAACGATAACAGACCAATTGAAGACGGTTACATTCATAAGCAGGTAAATCTTAGATTACTATGGGCCTATGACGGTCTATGATCTTGCTTGGATTCTCAATGCTGGTATGATGGCACTAACTGGCTCATATTTGTGAAGCTTTCATCATTCCAAAGTAGTGTTGAGAAGTACTTCTTCAACCAGAGGAAGAACTTGGTTGACTTTGATGAAGTATTGGAGGTATTCTATGGTGCTCAATATTTGCATTTGTTTTAAATATTTCCGTCATTATTTCGATTGGTAGGGAATGCTATATCTTATGGGGTTTGCATTCATGTAATTGTGATTTATATTGCTAACTGATCATTTAAAAATAAATAAATCAATAAAAATATTGATAACTGATTTTAGTTGGTATTTCTAAGTTCTAACATGGTGAATCTCTTAGTATGTCTTTCTATCAGTGATTGTAGATGTTATGTACTTTACAGAAAATGTGCAGGTCCTTTAAGATAATCTTCCTGGCATATATTTTGAATTCACATACAAATCCAGTGCCATTTAATCTTTCCATCTCATTCACAGTGGTGTTTCAATTTATATATGTTTTTAGTGCATAATGCAGTAGATATAATGTCTGGTTCTTTTGTAGATGTTTAGTTAGATGTGTGGAATGGATTGCGAAGATCCTAAGTGAGGATCTAGGATAATGTTATAACCTTTAAAAGAAAATTGATGGAGAAGCACCATTGTGCTATATCCTGAGAAAGAAAAAAGTTTAAAAAAAACTACATTGGCATCTTAGAGGAAAGAAATAGAGCGCCCACAACATGAGAGGGATGGAATATGTGAAAGCTGATATAAGAGTGACAAAGATTTCTGGGTCTGTATTTTTGTTGCCTAAATTGAGACAAACATGAACAACTGTGCTAAAAGATGTGATCTTATGGACTACCCTTGGTTATTGACCGATGACATCTTATTCTTTTATGTTGGTTTTACTTTTAAAGCATCATCATTACTTATTTATGCATACATGCTGATGTTTTCAAAATCTTGTGCCATGAAGATTATCCCGAAATATTCATTCCTGCTATTCAGATTTTCAGTATAAAATCAATATTATGTCGATGTGTCTTGGCATGTTGGAAAGAGATTGTTTTACATGGGTGATGTCGTGGAATCAACTCTATCAAAAGTTCAAACTGATAGTAAAAGACCCACAAACATATATGTAACACTTTTCCTCATACGAAAGCCCATTGGGCTTAAAAGACGGACAATACATGCACTGACCTACCACATACTAGGTGTCAAAAAAGTGATATCATGTCGAGAAAATAACTCTATCAAAAATTCGAACCGATGATAGAAGACCCTCAAACATATACCATGTCATAATCTTCCTTCCTTTTTAGGTGCAACGAAAGCATGTCTACGACCTCAGGCAGTCCATTTTGACGGGTAGTCCTGATAGCCGTTCAGAACAAATATTCATGTAAGCCCACTTTGCTAGGTGTATGTTTTTTGTTTGTTGGTTGTTTAACTTTATCTTATTTTATTTACAACACCATGTATGTAGGTTTGATCTTGGTTGTCCCTTGTTACGTTCAGCTTTATAGTAGGCTATTTTGCTTTTTCTTTCTTTTCTTTTTTATAAATGATACAGTAAATGAGTGAAAAGAAGAAAAATGTTGATTGGAGAAAATTTGTGGTATTTCAAATAAACGATTTTATAAATTCAAAGACAACAAGATGTGGCTGTTCTACTATAATAATACTAATATATGTCTAACCATATCAATGACAGCTGGTGAAAGGTGGGAATGGGATCATCGACAACAGCGATGCAGTCGGTTATCGGGACCGTTGGATAAAAAAATCCAACGATTTCGGTTTGTTTGGTGATTTATGGTTATTTTTAATTTTTTTAATGGGTTTTTTATAGGTATATTTTTTATGGGATTATTTTTGTTAAGTTTTTTAGGGTTAATATTTTCTTAATAGGATTTTAAAATTTTTTTCCAGATTTTTTAAATGCCAAAAAAAAGGAGGAAAAACTATCCTAACTGTACCTCTGTTGTTGGATTTCCAAAGGCAGAGGATCCCACTCCTTAAAGGTGTCATTTTAATCCCGTTGTTTGCTCCGGCTAATCGGCCGCCTAGGCCGACTTTTAGAACACTGCCTACTTCTACAGAAATTTCAGGGCTATGGTAGGACCATAATTATGTTGATAAGGGATCTGAGGAATTTCAGAGGATGCTCTCAGAACTTGTTGCTTTCTTTTGCCTTCTACATCTATCTCATCTCATCACCATGAACATGAACATTGTTCTAAATGTTCTTTCTATCTAAAGCTATTGAATAAGAAATCATGGCACAGGTACATGCAAGCTGTGGTAGATGAAATTGTCCTGAGTAATGTTGACCCTCAAAAGGTATATGGTCTCTTCTAATGTGTTTAAATATCTTCCTCGTTGGCATTTGCCTAGCATTTTCCTAGTTTCCTACTTTTTAGGCGGAAGTGTTCAATTCTATGTAGATAAATTTTGAGCAAGGTCTTCCTTTATATGTAACCTTTTTTTCCTTTTCCCTTATTAGCCTTGATTATGAATCAGCTACAACATATTTCTTATTGATCGTTTTTCCTCCACTTTTGTGCTAGCATCCTTCACACTGGAACTTGAAGGAGTTGTGCACAGAGTTGGCGCTAATTAAAGGGAACTTGTTTAATGGTGAGATTATTCTGCTAAGGCCCCATGATTATAATGGGATGTCTTTTAAACAGACTAGGTTCATTTGCAGGTATTACAGAGGAAGCCCTTCTGACATCGCTGTCGCAGCTTCATGAAGTGACTGTTGTAGATATCAGCAATTTCAGTCTTCCAAAGTTACCACCCTTGCCAAATACCTTTAGAGGAATCCGAAAGAAGGCTTCTTCCCTGAAACGTTGGCTTGGTTTATGTGCTGATGACTCAACCAAGTGGGTTACTGGAAAGCAAAATTACTTGTAGTCAAATAGTAAAAAGTTACTTTTATGTGTTAGCTTCAAGAGTTGCTTAATATGTCATGGCAGGGGTGGAAAGTACAGGGTAACTGCTAATTTGTTGCGCAAGTACCTTGGGGATTTTCTGATTGCTTCATATATGGATCTTGTGGAAGAATCAGGTCATATGGATACCGATGCCAAGGAAGTAGAGGTTCTGCATTCTTATGGACTCTGCTTCATATATGAATCCGTACTCATTTGTTTCCCTTTATCTCTCTTTCCTTGTCGTGATCTCTTGCTGTTAATGTCTGCAGCGTAGAGCTTTGATCTGGACATTAGACATGTTTTGGCAGGAACATCTTGTCAACATGAACAAACTACTTTCCGCGGTACTCCAATCTTCTTTTTCTTGTAGTACTATTTTCCTGTAATCATCTCCGAATACAGAGACAAAGCTTGTGTGATTCTTGGAAAACAGGTCAATGTCCGAAGTTTTGGACAAAGAAATCCTCTAGAAGAGTATAAAATCGATGGATGCCGCTTTTTCATCTCCATGCTCAGCGCCACTAGGAGGATTACGGTAGATTCTATCTTGCAGCATTGGTCATCTCGGATGGAGTCTGACAACCTTTTTACAGAATGTAAGTGCGCTGCATAGTTCACTATTTAGGTCTCTTCTTATCCGGTTTATGAGTTTCATGCTATTACTACTTTTCTATCTGACTATTGTGATAAATTCGTCTGCTCTCTGACAGGACATGTTCGGAGTTCTTATGGGAATTGTAATTCTATGATCTGGACCGATGTACAGTGGTGGGACTGCAATATTTCCAAACCCTACCCATGATAGGATCACCTGAGTTGTTTAAGATTGCCTCATGAATTTACGATGTGGATCCAACAAATCCATGGCTCATTGGGCTGGTCGATATGGTGATTGGATATAGGGCTACAGATCGCTCCATCTGTGTTGGATTTGAGCTTGACTCGAATTCCCATGTCTCGGAGCTGATATATATTTTCAAAGGTTTCAAGTGAATGGTGCTAGATTTTGCTTGGGCAGATTCAGAAATGACCCCAGCTGACTCTGGAAATGCTCATAGTATATGACAGCTTCAAGTGTTGATAGAAGACTTAGAAGCTGGTCTAGTCGAAAACCTGTAAACTGGTGAACATCTGTACATACCAGGATTATATGGAGTGAGAAGAATAGAACATAGTCAAGCTGTAAATTTTGAATGGCTTGTTCAGTCAGAGGGCCGATATGTGGCTGGATGAGTGTATGATGTTGTATATGATTGACGGAACAGCTTCAGTCTAGGAGGTGTAGAATTTGTAATCTGAATTTATTGGTAGTTTATGGGGTATATCATTTGTATTCCGATGACACATCAGCGAGTTTTTTAATACCAAAGACTGACAGGAGCTTTGGCTAACAGGTTCTGGTAAGAAGCTCTACTCAGATTTCGATAGTACGATTCTGTACATTCCAAAATTTGTATCATTGTGTCTTTTTAGTTTGTTTCAAATTGATCGTAATATTTTTGTATTTGAAAAATATTATGTGGTTATAAATTAAATAAATTGATAGAAATACCGTGTAGTTGAGAATTATAGTTAAAAAAATAAAATAGAGAAATCTAAATTTATATGTGAAGTTAATATTGTGAAATTATGGGATAGGGTGAGTAGTTTGCTGCTTATGGTTTACAAGTACTTGTCCTTTTTTTTTTCTCTTTTAAACGAAGACGTGGCCTTGGAGTATTGTTTCCAATAACGGCAGTAAGATTGGCTCGTTAGTAAACAATATTTTCCTTTGACCACATAGTATTTTGTTGAGGGGGAAGGTTTCTTATATTTTGTGCTCCTCGCACTAACACTTGGTTGAATTATTTTACAATTTTTTATAACTAGAGTATGTGAGTCTTAAATAAATGGATTGACACGAATTTTTATATGTATATTGATTTTTTTATGAAATTTAATCCATAAAAAATATCTTTTGATGATAGTAAGGTTTATTATAACAATTATGAGAATTTTATTCTTTTTTATTAATATTATTTTTTTGAATAATATTAATAATTATTATGAGATATTAAAAAAAGACAAATATTACACTAACAAAAACAATATATAAATTTGTCAATAATTATTAGTTGAATAAAAAATAATCCTTTTCAAGATATCCCTGTACTTTAATTGCGTAGTCGATAATTGTATCAAGTGACTATCAAGTTTTTTTGTTCTTTTCTCAGTAAAAGCCACTACTTGTTCAACAAACCAATTGTCCTTTCTCTCCTCTTCTGTATCTGTCTAGTACAATCGCTTCCCGTTTCACAAAATGGCCAAAATCCATCCGTCGATTCTTCAATCTTCACCGACGTCGAATCTAAGGTCTTCTTATCTCATTTGCTTAGCATGGTAAGCATTCATCTCCATGCCCATCCCATTTGAACTCGAAAAAAGTGTGTTGATTTTCATGCTCGATGTGTTTTGTTCTGTCTGCATTGTGCTTCAAGTTTGTGTTGTTAGGGTTCTGATAGTGTTTAACAGAGAAAATAACGAGGTGGGTTTGTGTAATGTTGATTTTTATGTGATCCCATTTCGAGATTTTTGTTGATTTTGATCATTGGGACTTGGTTTTGTTTGTTATCATTGATGCAGTTGAACATCATCAGGATCGTTGTTTGTGAAGATTAGTTGAGAACTCGTTAGATTGAAAGGTACATTGATTCTCTAAGAGATGATTTAGGATCTTCACCATGAGGTTGCATTCTTGCTTAGTTGCTTCTATGGTCGCATTGGCTTTTCCTCGATGGAAAATTTTGTATAACACCACTACTGAACAGTACTTTGATGGGGGCACAGAAGAAAATTTTTGTGTTTATGCAACAGAATGTGGGAGTTGAACTTCCGATATGGAGGCCCAGTCGATGAACTAGTTGTGCCTTGCAGCACAAACAGGATGCCAACAAGCAACGCCGATCATAAAACAAGCGTTGTTTCATTCATGGAAAGCACAACAGTAGTGACAATATCAAGAGCAAAATATTATGTAAGCTGTATCCATAGACTCAAAATTCCCCACCTCATTTACTATGCAGAAACGCTACATAAACACAGCGAGCGTCGCCGAAGAATTAAAAGGGAAAAATGCTTCGACGACACTAGGTCTTTTGCCCATGTCTCAAACCTTAACTGGTATTAGTATCTCTTGAGCATACATCTAAACCGAACAATGGACCATGTTTTTATCAACGTAACCTGCTTCCTCCATCCATCAACATACTTTCCTATCACTTTCTTATAACTAGGCAATTGCTGAGCCATACTCCAGTACTCTGCCACATTTGGCCGGCTGTTTATATACTGATTTCCTAGCTTCAGCAGTGCGAGGCGAGCTAGCACTGGAATCAGCATCACATCTGCCATTGTTAGCGTTTCCCCTGTCAAATAAGAAGTCTCGCTGAGCTGTGTTTCCGCTTCGTCAAGGAGCCTTACTAGATCCTCCTCGCTGCGTCTTACAACGTCTGGATCTTTCAACTTCTCTTCAGTTTCGTACGCATCTCTTAGCTTAAGGTGGTAGGAACTTGCTAGGTCGGGATACTCGGCCATCCTAGCAATCACTACCCGCCTCAAAAACTTGGATACATAATCCCGGTACTTTGCAGGGATGTGGGAGAGAGTGAAGTACTTGGGGTTCCAATTCTGAATCTTCTGCATCCATTCAGTTACGTGACTGCTGCTAAGTTGGGACTCATCCCCGCCCCATGAGACAACTGCAATCCTTTCTAGGTACCTGCAAGATACATAACGTCAATACAAATAATCGAATATACAAAATCAGGGAACATCATCTCGAAGAGGGAGAGACTCATAACTTCAATCACTAGATTTCCAAATCAGAGAATGATCCTAGTGAAACTTCAAGTATACAAATGCAAGACCTAGAACAAGGCATGAATAGCTAGTTATCAAAGAAAGCGGCATACTGTATGATCTCAACTGTGTCATTGATAATGTGCAAGCCGTTTTTAAAGACGGGTAATTTTCCACTTGGGTTCATCTTGAAGAATGATGGATCCATATTCTTCCCAGTGAGAGGGTTGACATTGTACGACGTGTAATCAATCCCGAGCTCTTCTAGCGCAAGCCTCACTTTTTGGCTATCCAGGGAAAGAGGATGATGATATAACTGCATGTATTATGATGAAGATGCCGACTCAGAGAAGTGATTGGGAATTCTTGATTATGATTCCGTTCTGCGGTAGAGTAGCAAGCCTGAACGGCAACAAACCAGGCTTCAAACCTCTGCAGAAGATTAAAAACCTAGTCATAAAAAGGATCATCCGTGCAACTTAACTATTCACTTAAGGCCAAGCTTGGCATCTGCTGGGTCATGTTTGACATTCATGTCATGAACCTGAACTAGTCAGTCCGTAAGTGCACCCCTAGCAAGGTCCAACAGGTCGATTTTCAGTCAGAACAATCAAGGAATGAAAAGGTCAACATAAGACGCCAAGGTGTAAACTTTCCACTTCAACTTCATCCAGCACAATGCACATCATGTATGGAACCATGGGTTTCACTCCTAAAATTCATTGACAATAGAAGGAGTGATCCATGAACTATATATTAGCGCATGACTCACACAAACTAATGTGGATTTCACTACATGCCTATATCATCATCATTAAGTAGAACCAGAGAATCCCGTAATAATGTTCCTAGTCCTATACACTTTTCACGAATAGAGAACTAAAACGATCACAATCATCTCCAAGCTCACCTTTCCAGAGAACAACCATAACATCTTTTTGGCCTGCTTTTACTTCAATTCACATAACATGGATAAAATCAGAACAATGGTAAAACAGCAAGCCCAAACCCACATCGATCACACAGCCCTAAACATATGAACAAACAAAACTCCAACTCCCCACATCGCCTTCTTCTCCCCTGCATCGAATATCAAATGAAAAAAGGAACAACAAAAAGTGCCCAGATGAAGCAATCATGTTCATACCTCTATCACAGTTGAACAAAGAGAAACAAGCCAATCAAAACAGTATCAAAATCAGAACATTGATATTGAGAAATTCACTGAAATTTGATAGAAAAGATCAAAACACAAATCAAAGAAAAAGAATTGAGCAGAGAACAAGGCAAAAGTGATACTTGCCCTGTTGATCAACAGGGCTTGAACAGCCTCATCAAGATGAACAGTGATCACCAATAACAGGGGTTTTGGTGGTTGGGTCTCTGTTTGCTTGCTGTTTGTGTTGTGGGGATGATGAGAATCTTCAAGGGGAACACATGCTGCTGCCCTGATGAAGGAATCTGCAAACTGAGTTGAACTAGAAAGTTAGGGAATTTTTAGGTGATAGCATAGCACAGGGAATAAAATCCCATGTAACGGTTATCGGCATTGGCAACAAGTCAACAATCCACTATCCCACGTTACTTTACATATTTTTATAATTATATGTTCTTTTCCTCGATATTGGATCAAGGTCCGATTACTAAATGGAAAAATACAATTTGATCAATTGAAAGTTGTGACTTGTTGGTCGAAGGTCTATGTTGATAGATGTGAGAATGACCAATCAAGCACAGAATTCCTGTGGTCTAAAACCACCACCAACAGACTTGGGTCCTCCCCGTTGAAATCAAAAAACCTAAGATGTTATTGCATTATGTTTTTGTTTTTGGATTAAAAAAATAAAAAAATCTATATCCTATTTGAAAAATATCAATCTTTTTTAAAATTTAAAAAATAATAAAAAATAATTTTATAAAAATTATATCCATAAATAAAAAAATTCTTAAACCATCAAATTAATGGAAACGGTAAATTTTTGATCTCAGACTGGCTGTGAGCTGTTCAACAACAGATGATCCCAATCCACCACCAATAGCCTCAACCAAGCTTCAAGCTCTAGTTTCCTTTTAAACATTGATTTGCCATGTTACATAAAAACAGTTAAGTTACAAGTCTAGAGATCCAACGTAACCAATGTAACTTTTTCTGTAACAGATGTATGCTTACGTATTCTACTACATTAAAATATTATCTTCGTTACATAATTTTTTTTAATATCTACATATTTTATATTATTTTATACGTATTCTTATATAATCATTAATATTTTATAATAAATCTACAAAAAAATTATGTTGATCGTAGTATGTTGCGTGTCCAATTTTATCTCGATATTTGTGAAAAATCAAAACATTATAATATAAATAGAAAGAAGCAACTACAAGTACATCTATCTAGATGGATGATCTCATGCATTCAAATCTGTGTTTCTTGGAGATGACATTGATCAAGTACATTAGACTTGATGAATCACAAGAATAGTGGAGGAGCGTAAAAAAGAGGCAAATAAAAGTAGCACAGCACTACGAACAATAACTTCTCCACCGTAATAAAAGAAGATGAACTTACCATTGCAAAAATATCTCCAACTAATCTTGAGAAATTGGGTATAGAGTCATGTGAGTTGAGTACTAGCGTGGTTGAGGTTGGCGGAAAGGAGGTGGACTCACGGCTAAGCTTAGTTAGTAGGTCAATTTTGTCACCGACCATTTTTATGTTACTCCCAGGAATTACACCTTAGATTCATAAGTAATCGTTCATAAAAGAATTTTAATCCTCCTTTGTACTAATGGAAATTTGCATCAATAAACCAAAATCTCTCGGTACGTGTTGTCTCAATATCAAAAAAAGTTATCTTATTGCCACTCCGATTTGTCTTGATTCCGAACAAATTTTGCTACGATAAGAATTCTACTTAACACACACGATTTTGTTTAACAATGTTCACTTCCAAAGTTTCTTCTCGACTTCCTCCCAATACGAACGCTGGATTCTGCGTGATTTGTTAACGCAGTGTCAACTTTCATCAACCATAAGTCAAATATCTTAGAGAAGTGCATAAAAAATAATGTGGCCCGATGATACTATTAACTATACGCAACCAATATAAACAACCCAAGGAAATAAATGACAACATCGACCATCGAAAACTACCTCCAAGCAAACCTCAATAGACAATTACAATCCAATCGCCATTGAAGTAGTAATCAGCAAGCAACTCTCTCTTCCATTTCTCCCTCCAACAATCAACCTCTCTGTTGAGTGACTGAAACTCCCAGCTTCCATCTTTCCGTACAACCGTATATATATAACGGTTCGACCCAATCGGGAAATTCCCAATCGTCGATGTGGTTTTGTAGTTAACTTGCGTGCGCCGCCACATTACTACTCAAAATAAATCCATTCATTCAAACGCAGCCCTCATTGACCATTTTGCGGGAATGATGCAAACTCACATCTCTGTCGGCGGAGACGGCGGCGGAGGAGGAGAAGGGAGGACGGTGGTGGTGGGTGTGAAGCTGGACTCGCACAGCAAGGAGCTGCTCACTTGGTCTCTCGTCAAGGCTTCGAATCCCGGCGATCGCGTCATCGCGATCCATGTCCTAGGCAGCAACGGTGTGTGTGTGATTCTGATATTTGTTCTTTGTATTGGTTGATTCTGTTCTGAGATTGTGATTGAATTGTATGCCTAATTGTTGATTTTGTATGTGGTGTCTTCATTGTGTTGGCGTGATGTTTGGGTCTTGTTCAGAAATCGTGAATCGAGAGGGGAAATCGACGTTGCTGGCCCTTGTTGAGGCGTTCGATTCGATCCTGGCAGTCTATGAAGGATTCTGCAACTTGAAACAGGTAGATAAATATGGTATGGTGGATGATATTTGGAAACTCTGATTATGTGATGGCAATGTGTTGAGTGCTGTGACTACTCCATTGATTGGGACGTTGTATCATATATTGGTCTTCTTATAAGGAAATTAAAACATTCCGATTGATTCGTATCGATTGTGATACCACGAATGATCATTATCCATGTGACCGATCCATGCTCGTCATAGAACCGACTCTTTGATGTTAACTTTTCTGGAGTCCAAATTTTGCTGACACATCTTGTGTGTCATGGATAGAACCGATCCATGACACTTCTTGTTGGTGTTCTTCACTTATTTTCCATGATATTGAATGTTGAATCAAATCTTTGTAGGTGGATCTTAAGTTGAAGATATGTCGTGGTTCATCCATATGGAAAATCCTGGTTCGTGAAGCCAAATCATACTCTGCTACCGATCTCATACTTGGTGCATCAAGCAAGCATCATACAATTAGATCATCGACTTCAATAGCCAAGTACTGTGCAAAGAAACTGTCAAGGGATTGTTCTGTGATTGCTGTGCACAATGGCAAAATTGTCTTCCATAGAGAAGTTTCCGTCTCCGCCTGTTCCTTGAAAGTGAATATTTCACAAGGTTGCAACTTCTCTCTACCATCTCAAAATATCAACCTTAGGAGAAGTGCTGAATATAAAGCCGGATTCTTACCGTTCGTACTATTTCAGGTAAAAATGACCAGCAGTCGAATAGTATGCAGAGCATCCTTGGACAGCCATTTAGTGACTGCAAGAATGTAAATTCTACATCTTCCATGAGAAATTTGGCGACATCCAAAACCACTGGACTATCATTGGTTAAAGCTCATGTAAGTTGTACGGACAACACCTGGAAGCAGAAGTGTTCTATTTGCTCTCCTGATTCCAGTTCTTCATGTTATTCTTCTGTTGTCCAAACGAAGCTGTTGGAGTACAGCAATGACCACAAGAATAACTCACTGGCCATGGTGCCTATACAGAATCTCGAACCAGCATCCAGTCCAGTTTCTGTTCTACTAAAGCAATTGCCTGAACCTAGACCAGGTTGGCCGCTCCTTAGACGGGCAATAGTATCAGGAAGGGCAGATTTAGATCCCTGTACTCAAAGGCAAACCTCAGTGATCCAATGGGCTATGCAATTGCCAAGCAGGAATCTCCCGATGTCTCCAACCTCAACATGCAGCAATGATCAACAGGGCCATGATCCTTCTAAAGTTACAGTTAGATCCAAATCAGCGCTTCAGCATTCTATTAGTAGCGACAAATCAAATAGCCTACCTCCAGAACTGGAAGACCTTCGTGTGAAATTCTTGCCCATTTGCAGATTGTTCCAATACCAAGAACTTCAAGTAGCAACATCAAACTTTGCGCCTGGTATTTCTCTGATTAATGGTATTCATCATATATCTTCTTGTTGGAAAATGCCAAATCTTTATTAAAGCAAATTTGTATGTATAATCCTTGTAATCAGGAAATCTGATTGGGAAAGGAGGCAACAGTAAGGTATATAGAGGCTGCCTTCCTGATGGAAAGGAATTGGCTGTGAAAATCTTGAAGAATTCCGAGGACGTCTTGAGGGATTTTGTTTTGGAGATAGAGATTATCACTTCTCTGCGTCATAAAAACATAATATCTCTCTTTGGGTTTTGTTTTGGGGTTGATGATCTTCTATTGGTTTATGATTTTTTACCAAGGGGCAGTCTTGAAGAAAATCTACGCGGTAGGCATCACGGAGAAGCTGCTCACTTCTTTCCCTGAAAATTTTCATCTTAATGAACTAATATTGTTTGTTTCCCAATAGATGGTAAGCGATTTGGTTGGACTGAGAGATACAAGGTAGCCCTAGGTGTAGCAGATGCGCTGCATTATCTTCACTACTGCAGCAGTCACCCTGTGATCCATAGGGATGTGAAATCGTCAAATATATTACTCTCCGATGATTACGAGCCTGAGGTTGTATTCGTTATCATTATCCCATTCTGAAACTGATATTCCTCAATCTCTTACTCTTTCATCATTGTGATTGTTCTGTTTCTCATTTTCCACAGCTTTCTGACTTTGGGCTTGCTAACTGGGCATCAATTTCGTCAAATAAAACCGACACAGACGTGAAGGGAACTTTCGGGTTTGTATCATCTGCTCATGCTGGAAGTCTTTTATAACAAGGCATTGTGCAATGCGTTTTTCATTTTGATTTCGTGTATGATAGATTATAGTATCGAGTCCTTCGCTGAGTTTTTCCGGAATAGCTCACCAGGTAGAATGCTGCTTCTTGTATGCAGGTACTTGGCTCCCGAATACTTCATGCATGGTAAGGTAACTGACAAGATTGATGTTTATGCGTTCGGGGTTGTACTTCTCGAGCTTCTGTCAGGAAGGAAGCCCATAAGCAGAGACCTGCCAAAAGGCCAAGAGAGTCTCGTCATATGGGTTAAGTTTCGTGTACCTCTATATCACTTTCTGAGTCATGGTACTTCTTTAAGATCTGACTATCATGATGATTACAATCTGCATGTTCTCAGGCAAAACCGATCCTTATGAGTGGAAAGATTAGTCTGTTGTTGGACACCTATCTTGGAAGTAACTACAACAGGGATGAAATGGAGAGGATGGTTTTAGCTGCTACCCTGTGTATAAGACGAGCACCTCGTGCTCGGCCTCAGATGAGTCGTGTAAGTTGCAAGTACTAGAACCGCAGCTGATTTTATAACATGAGTTCAGTTCTACGGATACTTTTTCTATATTTATTCTTAGTCATCTGCTACTTCTTCCCGTACAGGTGTTAAAGCTCCTCCAAGGCGATGACGAAACCTTGCAATGGGCAAGGCTAGAAGTGAACGCTTCCCGCAGCTCGGATTGTCTTGATGAAGACTCTATTTCGACTACCAGTATCCAGTCCCATCTGAACCTGGCATTGCTCGACGTAGATGATGATTCGTTATCCATCATGAGCAGCGTTGAGCAACATGTTTCACTAGAAGACTACTTAAAAGGCAGGTGGAGTCGCACACCAAGCTTCGACTAACAGATGCTTCCATGGACAGCTTCAGAACAACTAACTGGCTCGTCTCTAAATTGTCCTGTTCATATTTCATCTTCTTTGATCGTTGGATGAGAGAGGTTATTGTTGTGCCCTCCTCCTTCCCTCGTTGGATGGTTTTCGTCAACAGCAGGACGGCGAAGTTCTCTAAGTCGAGTTGTACACATAAATATAGGTGAAAAAATGCATGTTCGTTCTGATATGTTGTATATGACTGAACTATGAATGATGTACGAGCTCAATATTAAAGATTATATTGAATACATAGTCCTTTACGTGAATTTCAACAAATGCAATCAATAAATATTATAACCACACTTTTTTTTTTTTTATTGATAATGCATTATATCCACACTTTGTTCTCCCTTGGATGTTGCACTTTTCATGGAAAAGGCATCCACTTCTAAGTATTACTGAGCCATAGCAAAACTTATGTGAAGTGTAGAACCAACCCAGATAATAAAACCAAAAGTATTATGCCATTGGAAAGAGCACATAACACATCAGTGCACAAAATCTTGCACGACAGCTTTTATCATGTTCGAGCCCACGATTGATGGGTGGGAGTTTAGGAAGACGTTCGAGGTGTTCGACGAGGATCATGATGGGAGGATTTCGGTCCAGGAGTTGCATAAGATGTTTGTGGCGATCGAGGACGACAAGTGCGTAATCGAGGATTGTAGGGACATGACAAGTGTTGTCCATGTCGTGGTGGTCGTGGATGGGAGAGGCGGGAAAAGCAAGGTTGTCACCATTTATTGGGGAGGAAAAGGATTGGGTCAAGGTAGATGAGACCTTGTATTAATATTATTTATTTATTTTTAAATATTTAGATGTAAATGATTATACGATCGATATTTAAATATATCTTGAAATATTATGGTTATAAAATATAAATGAAATTTTTCTTTCTTTAGATATTTTAATCAATTGTCAGTTTATACAATTAGGATTTACGTGAGTTAAAAGATTTTAAATTAAAATACTTATCTTTCTAAAATATTATTAAATCAAAATGATATAATAAATCTAATAATAAAATATTTTTATCTAAATAATTCAGGCTCCATCTCTAATAAATGTTAATTTTAACAATTGCAAGATATAAAGTATCTTAGATTATTTTGAGTAAATTTATCATATAAAATTATTGGATTTATATGTTAGAAAAAATAAATATATAACATAACACACATAAAATTAAATGAATAATTAAAATCAATTATCAATAATATTTTATCTAAATTTGAATAAATAAAATTCATATAAATTTATATATCAAATTAAAATATTTTAATTTATTTATTTTTGGACAGGGAGCATATTTTAGTCATGTTTTTTTTTATCAAACGCGTTGAACAACTTGTCAATACAGACAACACACACAAGTATCCCATCTCATCACTCATCACTCTCCTTCCTTTCTCACTCCACTCTCCTCTCCCCAGATCGGAAACCACACCTCCGACACACCAATCTCCGTAACCGCCCCAATGAAACTGCCATTGATGCCCACAATCGAGCTCCTCAAATCCCCAACTCTCCTGATCAAGATCCTCGCATTCTCCCTCATCTCGATCTCCTTCTTCTTCCTCGGCCACCGCTTCTCCTCTCTCCCCCCTCTCCTCTCCCTCCCCTTCTCCTCCTCCTCTCCCCAATTACCACAACCACAACATGTCGCCATCTCCCCCAATTCCATCAATCCACCTCTCATTCCTCAAACCCTAGCTGACGCAATCCTTACACCGCCTCCTAGTCCTCCGCCTCCGCCGGAGCCGGTGGTGGAGAGGATGGGGGTGTTGGATGAGAAGGGGGCGATGGCGGATAATTTTGAGGTGGGCGAGGTGAAGGAAGGGGTTGTTGAGGTGGAGGAGACGGGAGGAGAGGAGAGGGTGGAGGGGGAAGAGAGAGTTAGAGTGGAGAGGTATGAATTGTGTGAGGAAGGGAAGAGGGAGTGGATTCCGTGCTTGGATAACGTGGAAGCGGTGAAGCGGTTGAAGAGGGTGGATAGAGGCGAGAGGTTCGAGCGGCATTGTCCTGGGGATGGGAAGGGGTTGGATTGCCTTGTTCCGGCGCCGGAAGGGTATCGGAAACCGATCCCTTGGCCGCAGAGTAGGGATGAGGTAGTGAATTGTGACTATATCTTGTGTGTGTGATTGTTAGTTGCTTATTTGGTAGTATGATGTTGTGTGTTAGTGTATAGTGGGATATTGTGGGATATTGTGAGGTTCGGTTAATATATAACACTTTTTAATCACAAACATCCGAGGTGTAATCTTTGATTATCACCATAAATTCTATTGTCAATGATCATGGAATCTCCCACAGTCATCTACAATCTTTCTTATCTGATGCCAAAATTAGGTTTGGTTCAGAAATGTACCTCATACCCGCCTCGTTGAAGACAAAGGAGGCCAGAATTGGATATCGATAAAGGGAGATAAGTTTGTATTTCCAGGAGGTGGCACCCAATTTATCCATGGAGCTAATCAGTATCTGGACCAGATTTCACAGGTTTGCTATGATCTGTTGTAGTTTTCGGTTGCTTATTGCATTGATCACTCTAGCTCACCTGGATTGCAGATGGTTCCTGACATTAAATTTGGTCGCCATATCAGAGTTGCTTTGGACGTTGGATGTGGAGTAGCGAGCTTTGGCGCATTCCTGATGGAGCGGAATGTAACCACTCTGTCAATAGCACCAAAAGATGTTCATGAGAATCAAATCCAATTTGCCCTAGAACGTGGTGTGCCAGCCATGGTTTCAGTTTTTGCTACCCGTCGCTTGCTATATCCGAGTCAGGCTTTTGATTTGATTCACTGTTCAAGATGTAGAATTAACTGGACACGTGACGGTATACTTTTTTTGCTTCCGTATTGTGTGTTTTTACGCACTGTACTGGTGATTTGCTAGATTAAGCTTGGCTATGCTGATTTGTGCTTGTTATTATATTCTTGAAAGATGGGATCTTGCTGCTCGAGGTTAATAGACTGTTGAGAGCAGGGGGCTACTTTGTTTGGGCTGCTCAGCCTGTTTATAAGCATGAAGAGAACTTGCAAGAGAAATGGAAAGGTAACTAAAGTCAGTCAAACGTCTCCTTTTCAACAAATGGCAGTTCAAGAGACAATTTTTTACTGTATCGTCTTCTTTTTTCTCATAGAAATGGAGAACTTCACTTCTCGCATTTGCTGGGAGCTGGTAAAAAAGGAAGGTTATATTGCAATTTGGCAGAAGCCCTTGAATAACTATTGCTACCTATCTCGCGGTGCTGATGTACAACCTTCTCTTTGTGATCCCAGTGACAATCCAGACAGTGTTTGGTAAGTTTATCTTTTTCTTTAATATGTGGCTACCTGTATGATCATGGTAATCTGATTGAACTCATATAGTATGGTACCTGCCTTCATGGCATGCATCACTGAACAGCGTCCAAGTTGAGTGTGCTGTTTTTTACTTCCCTGTCTGAGTAACCTAGTGAGGGAATTATGTATCACGTTGCGCTTGACCTTCGTTTCCCTTTTCATCTTCTCTTATATGATCTGAAATAATTACACAAACATATCATGAGGTTTTCCTAAAGTTTTCACTTTTCAGGAAGAAATAGTGAATTCAAATTTCTTGCAGGTATGTAGAGCTCAAGGCATGCATCACCAAGCTACCCGAAAATGGTCTTGGTGCTAATGTCTCAGAGTGGCCCCAACGGCTCCATGATCCTCCAGATAGGCTTCAGAGCATTGAAATGGATGCCTACATATCCAGAAAGGAAATTTTCAGGGCAGAATCAAAATATTGGAAGGAAATTATTCAAAGCTATGTTAACGCTTACCACTGGAAGGAGTTAAACTTGCGGAATGTGATGGACATGAGAGCTGGATTCGGAGGGTACTATCCTTGCTCTAACTCACACACTTGTTGTGGCATCAATTTCATATCATTTAATAGAGCACCAGATGAAAGATTCTATAATCATCTGAACCGTTATTGGTTACCTGAATTTACTAGCACAGATATTACAGCTGGTTCATGTGATTGTCTTAGGTTTGCAGCAGCATTGCATGATCTTGAGGTTGATTGTTGGGTTATGAATGTTGTCCCAGTTAGTGGATTCAATACTTTGCCTGTAATCTATGACCGTGGACTCATCGGGGTTTTGCATGATTGGTGTGAGTCATTTGACACATATCCAAGGACATACGATCTATTGCACGCATCTGGACTCTTTTCAATTGAGAGGAAAAGGTAAACAATTCTTTTCGAGCAATGCATTTTGTTCCTGGAATGATTATTGATTAGTGCTCATAGCAAGACCAAACTCATGTCCGAAAATATTTCACCCAGGTGTAACGTGTCCACCATCATGCTGGAGATGGATCGGATCTTGAGGTCGGATGGGCTGGTGTATATACGAGATTCTGTGACCGTTATGGACGAGCTTGAAGAAGTTGGCACTGCTATGAGGTGGGTATGCGCTCGACATGACACAGGAGAGGGACCCCATGCAAGCTGGAAGGTCTTGAGATGTGATAAGCGAAGGTTATGACATTGAAGCCATCTTTCATCGCCAGCTTACCTTTCAAGGTTGCCAGTCACGTCCGACTCTCTAGAAACCGCAAGTTCAAAATATTCTTTGGTTGTATAATTTATTTGTGTACAATATTCGATAGTCATTAGATAGAAATCACACATTGAAGTGCATAAATCTCATTTGAGGCGATTGTAGTAGTCTTTTCCTTGTAATGAAGTTGCCAAAAGGATGATTAACATGTGAGAACAAAATGTTAATATGGTACTGAATTATGCTCAGAGTTGAAGGCTTCTATCGCATACCAATCTGCTCGTCTAACTTTCTGGTGTGTGCTAGTTACTGCAATTGTCTAGTCTTCCGCGGATTCGGAAGAATCACCATTCAAGCCATTCGAGCCACTCTTTCATCCGAAAGCTCAGTTATCTGCAATTTTTTCCCTGCCAAGGTTTCTATATACATGTTTGATTAGCATTGGCAATCCATACAGAATCCATATGCACATAGAACATATTCCCGATGAATAGTTAGTGATAAAGTTCCAGATTACCAAGAGAACCATCAGAAATAACGAATCTTGTCAAAGCAAGGAAATACCCAATAATCATTGGTCTTGTGAGGTTATGCCTTCTTAGCAGCAGTATTTTCTTGATTTGCCAAGTGAAATTCGAATATTCCCACTACCAAAGTTGGATCCTTCTCGACAAGCTCAACATACTCCTTGGTTTTCAGGAACTTGTTCATGTTATCCGAGATGATTGTCAACGACGCCTTGAGCAATCGTCCAGCATTATTTTGATAAGCAAAGACATAGTTAGAGACTGAATTATCCCAGTTCAACTTGGAAACCAAGTACTTCTCACAGTATTCCTTGAGATGCTTCACTTGATACTTCTCCCCCAAAACTAGAAGCTCCGAGGCGATTTGCTCATCAAGCCATACTTCTGCAGTGTACATATAGTTTACAAACGCACGAAGAGAATCACAGGTAACATCACTGATCTTGATGGTTCCGCTTATGCTTTCCTCCATCTCCACCTCAAACATCGCTTTGAACACTGGGGAGCGACTCACCTGACAAAATGAAGATCCATCCGATCAATCATCACCGAAAAGAATGTGGTACACACGGGCGCTCGCACACACACATAAACCTATTGTGTGCATCAACCAAGCGCACAACAATACCTACCCAGGTGCTCCCGTCATGGACAGGGTCTCATCGTACACAATAGGTTTACCCCTATCATAGACTAACAGAAAGACAAAGACTGATTTGTGCCTCAGCCAAATGTCATCAATTAGTTTTCACTCGATGATTCAAGTTCAATATAGCAACGACCACAACCCAAGTAATCCCGTCGATTGACAGGGCCTGAGGGGAGGACGGAATGTAAGCAGTCTTACCCCAATATCAAAACCAGACGCTGGAATTCAATAACGTTGTGAGAAATTAGGGTTTACGCACCAAAACAGCTCTATGTGCCGAGACGGCGACATCTCCATCAACGCCATCATCGCCGTCTCCGCACTCATCGGAGGCGACCAAGACGACATCGGTGAATGGAGGAAGACAAGAAGAGCTGGACTGATTCGAGAGGCGGAGGAATGCGATCTTGGACTTGAGGTCGTCGATTTCCCTCTCCATCTCGTCCTCCGTCTCCGCCGCTTCCAGGTAACATTCCCGGCATGTTCCGCCGCCGGCTGCGGCGTTGTATAGTTTCTCGCACGACAGGCACCGAACTTTCTCGTTCATCTTCTTCGTCTTGCTCACGGAATCCACAGGTGTGTGAATTGTGATAGTGTCCGTTTTGGTGTTTTTTCATTTTTTTCTCTTTCTATTTCTGTTTTTCTTCCAGGGGTTTTGAGACGTGTATGTATTACTGGTATGTATTAATCAATTTCACGTATCGAATCAAAATAATATATATAATTTGAAACAGATTGAATAATTGAAATATTCTATTTATCGTGTCAAAATAAGTATTATGTTTTAAAAATCTTTTAACATAAAAGAATATCAATTCAATCCATATGCTAGCTACAGTTTACCCACTAACTAATCTCTCAATTTAGTACAGTGAACTTCACTATCATCAAAATCCATAAAAATTTAACACATACATAAATTTTCATGACGGATCAAAACGTTTAATAATTCAATTATAAAGGTCAGAGCCATTAATAATTCGTGAAAATCATATTTAGTCCTTTTAAAATATTGAGTTGTGACATATGATAATATAACAAGTCTCGTTTGGATCTAAAATGAATTTAGTCATTGCTAAAATGATTCTATTTTAGAACCAAAAATGGTTCATCGATTATAAAACTTTTATTCCAAATGTTTGGTTATATTTTTGAACTACATGATTCCAAATGATACTTAAGTGAAAAGATGACGTGATATTTAAATGATACTTAAATAAAAATGAATACACTCAAATTTAAAACTAAATTTAACTCAGTTATATTTTGACATAGAATTTGACTCATGATTAGACTTATTCTTGGATCAATAATAATTCACCAAGACAACAAATACTTACCAAGAAAGAGCATGAAGGCAGTATTAGAAAGATAATTCGAACCTTATCAAAAAAAAAAAATATATATATATATATATATAAATATAACCCAAACATACAATGATAGCACAAAATTAACAATGGTTCAAATTAGCAGATGCTTATGACAAAACTAAAGACTGATCATCAGAAAGAGAGTAGAACGTGAAGAGGATTAGCAATCTTGTTGAATCAGAACCCCAAAGCTGGTGGCCGTGGTGGGACGAATTCTATCATTCAAGTGGTTCTTCCTTGGGTTCAATAAGCGGTTAATGCTTGGGACAAACAAGTGGCTCTTCCTTGGGAGTAATAAAAGGTTTTTGATCTTCACGCTCATCACATGGGTCGTAGACGATGGTGGTGGTTATGATCCGGTTGTCGCGGTTGTCGTCATGATGGTCATGATGTTGCCCGTGGTTCTAGTAGTGGTGGTTGTTATCACAGTGACGTATCCTGTGGTAACAATGGTCATGGTGGTGAATTTCCGATCGTCAGGGATCAGTGGGCGAGACTGTTTGCCGCCAAGATAAGGTCTTGTTCGTCGTGGCACATCAAGCCCTTCTTCTTGCTTAACCTTCCTCGTGAAGGGCCTCTGGCCGGATGACCTACTTGATTCAGCTGCCTCGTCTTCCGTTTCATCGGAGAACTTGACAAAAAGGCTGCAACGATACAAACGATTGATGTGGGAGCGGTGTTGCTGAAGGAATCAGAAGACTGTTGACGGAGAAGTTATGTCACCAAATCAAATCTTGATAGAAACTATGAAATATAATGGTTAAATAAGATTACAAGATGAGATCTTAAACAACAAATAAGATTATGAGATGAAAGATAACATGCAGATCTTACAAGAATGAAGATATCTGATCTATGAAAATAGGTGAAGAAAAAATAATGAACTGTTTAAAAAAAAAAAAAGAGGAAAAAAAACCATTGTGATCTACCAAGTTACTGTAAAAGTTAAGACCATTGTATCTTACTGGTCACATAGAATCTTGCATAAGCCAATCACTCAAATCAATTAGTCCATGTACAAACCAAACATCAACTACTATCAAATTCCTGACATGCAGATATTACACGGAGGGACCTAAGCAATCTTCTGTAAATGCCAGGACGTACACTGCACAAATTCTAGATAATAAAGTTGTATAGACATATTCTTTTCACACAAAAAAAAAAGAAGCTGTATAGAGACAAATTAGTAACTTGGTGCCACATTGAAATACAAAAATGTAAGCTGACTGTACAACTTATAACCACATTTTGAGGGAGAAAACAGATGGTATTACCGTTCCTATTGTTTGGTCACACAGCTACAATAAGCACAGGTGTTACCGCACACTTGTGGTCATTGCTGTTTCTAGACCTGTTGCGTGAAGCTGCTTTCTCCTGTTCACAAGACGCAAAGCTGTCTTCCTATCATCCCGAGCTTCGGTAGATTCCGGCTGCATCATTCAAACACAGGTGAGTCAGATAATCAAACTAGCCTTCCTAAAAAGATGTCCTTGACAACAAGAGAGTAGTTGTGACCCTCAGCAATGTATCCAGTATCCCACCTTGAGTGATAATGCCATGTCAAAGCTTTCCACAGCTTGTCGGGCTCCCCAAAGTTCAGCTGTGCCCTATCAAGGGTGAGCCAGACCTGCGTGAAGTTTAGCAGCTATGTTAATTTTCATTCCAGCAAACTGTCTCACTGGTGTAATTAAGCGTAAGAGTTACAGAAAGCATGATACAGAGCATAGACTGTATAGTTTTTGTTTTTTTGTTGGGTTTTTTTTTTAAAGCATAGATAGTGTAGTAAATATCAAAGGCTTGTTGAAAGCAAGAGTATTAAGATGGTGAGGCTTGATAATGACTCTAATTTAGGATTGAGTTACAGGCTTATTTATCCTGCTTCAGTGAGTGAGTCTTAAGTTTCAACACTAATGATCAGCCAAGTCACTCGGCAAAGAGCATGGAAAGTTCCCGGAGATGAAAATGACAGTGATCAAATCTGTTATATGAAGAAAGCACACGAAGGCTAAAGGTCGGAATCTACCAATATCTACTGTGGTCAATGAGCACAAAAAACAAAATATCAAAGTCAATATCTACTTCATTAACAAGCAGTAAATGGATGACCAGTGTTTTACAACTGCTCTTTGAATCTGCAACTCCCGGCAATATGTATTTCTAGTTCATCTCGCTAAATACTAGTACTACCAACAAAAACAGCGATCCAATTCCAACCAATCTTGAGCATGGCTAATTCAACTTGGTTGACATCCCTACATCGTTCTTAGCTCTTAGTTACCAGAAATGCACCGCGATAAGCAAGACTGATTGCACGAAAACTTGCACACAACACTGCTAAATACTTGCAGTTTATGACTTTTGCTTCCTATATGCACTAGATTAGGTTGTTCCTGACGATCGAAACGAAACGAGAGTCGGGAGAATCCAGCATCCATTCCAGCCAGTCCTATTTATGGTTCCGCATATCGTTCACTACACGACACCATACACATAAACATCTGGACCGGTTACGAAGACCAAAGTCGCCACATGAAAAGCCATGATCAAGATTGGTTCGATTTCAACCACAAAACTATCAGATTTCAAATAGCGAATTTCAGCAAAGCAGCACGAATCCAGTAAACGACTGGCAAGAAGCAAGAGATGTTACCTCCGCGAGCTTGTTGCCTTGTTCGAGGAACGAATCAGCGAGCACAGAGGCGTCGTCACCGTCGCCGACGTCGCCAGAGTGTGTGAAAGTGTCGTCTAGGGTGGTTTTATCATCGGTTTCGAGTCGACGGAGCTGTTGATTCGGGTTCGACGTCGGGATTATCGAAGGGTAGATTCGGGATTCGGTGAGCGGCGACGGCGGCTGGGGTCTTCCATGTTAGCTTCATTTTTGTAGTTTAGTGATGGATTTGTTGGGGCCCGATCCTCGGCTGCTGGGGTGACAATTTTTGGGCCAATGGTCCAAGAAAAACTAAAGAAAAAAAAGGTAAGATAAACCCTAAATCCTAAACCCTAACATCAAAATAAACTCTTTCAATCCCAAATATGAAAGGAATTTATAATGTCAAAATGATTCGTCCAAGCCATATTATGATAGGAAGATTTTTTTGTCCAAAAAATATTGTGAGAGTGTTGTTTTATATGTATCAAAATTTGATCTTGAAAATATCATCTTTTAAAATGAACCTAAAAACCTCACAAGAACACTTAAAAACATTCAACCTTAAACATTAAACCAAAAATATAAATCTTTATTTAAAAAATAATCCCTAAAAATGAACACACAAAAAGAAAAGAAAAAGAGAAAAAAGATTACACATTGTTTTTGCAAAAGGGATAATTAATCTTGACGGGATTATTTTCTATACAAAATATTTATCCCATGGGATAATTAATCTCTGAACTAATTATCTCATCCCTTTTCAACTGGTTAATCCTTCAAAAGATTGAGTTAGTTATGTAAAAGTAATAGTCTCAGCCTCTTGATTTATAAGAAAACAAGAAACAAATATGGGATAAATAAAAAGATAGAATAAATTATTATATCTCATCCATCCTAATCCACGAAATGAGCACCGCCCTTTGATCATTGCCGGGGGCCAACTTGCTTCTTGACTGTGCGAGATTCGCAATGGCATCAACTGGACCACCCACAAACGGATTTGCTTTCACACACGAACATATAATTTCGATTTTTTAACGAGTGTTAGATTTCACACCCCTTTTTGAACAAAGCTCCCCTTTCATATTTGGTAAACACAAAAGGGAATCACTCAAACTCTTGACCAGACCAAACCAGTGATCAGACCACCTGGTCTCTGGGGACACTCACTTAACCCTGAATCATTGACTCAAAGGTTCAAGATTCGCTCGCAAAATTACAACTCTGCCCTTTTCGAGTTCTTGCGCTGCGAGGCAAAACTTGCTCTTTACGCTACTACCACTTCAATTTCTTTCCCCTCATTTTTGCAACTAATAAATAGCGCACTGTCTGGCTCTCAAGTCTCAACAACATACGCGAAACTGCTCAAATGGGAAAAACAGAGCTGAAATTCATCAATAAGGAGAAGAAGATGGGGAAGAAAGGAACAGCGTCGGTGATCCCGCCGAGGAGGAAGCCGGTGAAGACGATGATGTGGGACTTGATCGCCGACGGTGTCTCCTCAGCCTTCGCTGCTACATGCGACAGGGCGACTAAGAACAAAAAGATTGGAGCGCTCGAGGAGGAGGAGATTGACTCTTGATCATGAATTCGGAGCGGAATATTCGATGGGTAGGTTGTTAATGCATATGTATATTAGCAGGGAATCAATGCTCGATTGGAGTCATTATCCACCAGTCGATTAATTTATATCGATTAATTTGTATCCATGTATACTGATGAGTTAGGGAGTATGGTTCTGTATGTACGTAATTTAATCTATAAGCTGCTCTGCGATGCTCCATTCCATTGCCCAGTTTTGGTTGTTTGTTTGTTTGTTTTTTTTTTTTTTTTTTTTGAACGAAAAGTCCAATTGGAATAAAATTTCATTGCTCTTTGTCTTTGATACAAACTGTTATAAGCGCCTCGGGCGAAGACGCATCCCAAAACCCACGCAGATAACACTCGGAAGCATAACTTGCCATAATACGAGCACCTTTGTTTCGTTTTGATCATGCGTTTCTGATCGGGCGAGTTCATCAGCGCCGGCATTGTGGAGAGACCTATCCGACTATGTCGCTCGCGTGTTATGTCGGTGGCGGCGAGGGAGAAGAGCAGCGGCTGATGGTGGCTTTGGTGGGGGTGGGATTCAAAGAGTGGTCGGCGTCGGCGGCCCCGATCATGGGGTCACATACGTCGACTTATGGAATTCTGATCTTCCGGTTTTGGTTCTATCTCATAACACTTGTCATTTTAAAAAAAAAATTAAAAAATATTTCTTTTATCTTAATTTAATTATAATATTTTTTTATGTTGTTATAATTTATTCATTATTTTTTTAATTTTAGTAAATTTTTAATATCAAAACAATCATCATCTTCTTTTATAAATGATACACTAAATCTCATCATTATTAAAAAAAATATTTTTTTAATCAAATTTTATAAAAATTTAATATATTAAATTAAAACGAAAATAATATATAATTTATATCAAAAATAACATATTATAATCTTTAATATAAAATTGAACGATATAGATTTAACCATCGATTTAATCCTTGAAATTAGTGATTCATTACCAGATTTTTTAATTGGGTCGATGTATGGATAGTGTTGATAACTATAAACTCATTTTTCTTTGCAACATACGTAAATAACAGCGTAATCAAGAATTAAATACCCTATATCATGAGCAACAACTGCTCCACACATCATGAGCATCACCCTAACGGGCCTAACTCAAATGCTCCACAAAATCCCCAAATTCCACCCTATCAAGAACCCTAAATCCCCAAATATCCCCCAATTCCTCCACCGATTCCTATCCCTTTGGTCCTCGACCAAAGACCCAGACCTCGAATCATCCCTCTCACGCAATCGCCGCTGGATCGTGAACAATCAGATCAAAAACATCATTCTCCGGCAACCCAATCAATCACTCGCCATCTCCGATCTCCAAGGGAAATTCAAAACCCTAGATCTCCAAGGTAAAGCTCTCAATTGGATCAAAAAATACCCTTGCTGCTTCGAAATTGAAAGCAATGGTGTCAATGGGGAGAGGATTTGTCGATTGACGAAGCGGATGATGGAGCT
>LIEC01009536.1:0-18009 GCA_001925005.1 Drosera capensis | reverse complement strand
AAGTCTATGCCTTGTCTCTGGACATACCCTTTAGCCACTAGCCTGGCTTTGTGCTTAATAACCCGTCCGTCTGAGTCCTTCTTCAATTTGAACACCCATTTCAAACCAATGGATTTATGGCCTGGTGGAAGTTCGGTTAGAGTCCAAGTGTTGTTCTTCTCAATGGACTCTAGCTCCTTCTGCATTGCTCTGATACCAAATGTAAGTTTGAGACAAGGAGATTGGTGGGTAAAACCCTTTTCTGATTTCGTTTTATTGCTTGATTGAGGTGCATTTCTAAGCATACAAATCTATGCTATATATAGGAAAACAAATTCTATGCGTTGCCTAACAAACACGTTTTTTTTCTTGGCCGGTGGAGATGAACAGTGGCCGGCGTTACTGTACAAACGTTTTTCTTGCTTTCCTTTGTCAAGATTATTAGCTAACACTCGAGAGGATCTCAAGGAGCAGGTCTTCCGGCACAAGGCTGTTCTTCGACATCCTCTTTGTATCCACGGATGAGCATGAAGTGTGACGAAGCCATCAACGAGATAAGGAATACTGCAAAAGAGGATCACAGTATAAATAGGTGATAAGAGGGCCGTATAACCTATTGAATAAAAGGAAATGGAGGCATGACTGTAGTCGTTCCGACATTGAACTACTAGTTGAGGCGCTCCTTTGTCTTCCACAAAAACATTTAACTCTACCTCCAATGTTCCTCTAACACATATAGAATCACATTCCTCAGATCCTATCAACTCTGTTCGACTTCCACATCTCGTATATCCAGAACTGAACCCTAACACGTTCTGTCACTCATATGAAGTGCTCTGATCCGAAGTCCATAGCGGAGTCAACATTCTAGAAATAGAAGAAAACGGGGGATCGAAAGCCAAGACAATATGCATTAGAATTGCATAGTCATAGGGAGACAATACGTGTAAAAAAAAAAAAAAAAAAAGTAGACAGTACCCGAAGTAACAACCTGGAGCCTGGAACACTTCCTGCAAGGAGAAGCCATGACTAGTGTCACAGTATTTGCTATGCAGACTCAGGATTAGTCCTTGATCAAGCAATTACTCTACGTTTAAAAAGAAACGTAAAATTGCAATAAAAACATTAACATAAATTTCTGTTTCGGACAACCCGGCAGCGGTGTCTCTAAGAAGGTTTCATTGCTCACATTGAAAGAGATCAAGCTTCCACTCGAAATCAAATCCAATGAAGCTCATCGCTAGCCAGTTAACCATATTTCTATCACTCGACGAGAAATACAAGAATCACGTTGTCGTGATTCGACATCCCACCCAAAACCTGATCACCAGCCGTTCTCCATGAACCCTTGCGTACTGGATAAACATTGAGCTTTTGCATGGATGTTTCCCCAGAAACCTGGAGTAAAAGTAATATAAGAAATCACTTTGTGATCAAAACCAATAGACGCATGCATGTGACCGCGCCAATTCTTCCTGACCAAAATGACCTTGAACTCCATCACGGCAGCCCGGTTTACTTGATTTTTAGTTAAAATCTTGAGATATATTCTCCCAATAAATAAAAAAGTATCTTGAGATATTAATTACTCTTTCCAGGGATCCTAGTCAAATTCCTTATCTTTTTCATGAATCTCTTCTATTTTATTTTTGGTTGGTTACCGCAGTAGTATCTTTTTTGGAATTTTGAAATTTGGATTACGATAATAAAAAATTTCCGAAGAAATGTCTCATTGGAGTTTTCGGTTTCAATATTGAAATCATAGTTAGATCATTAGTTTGGCTTTGTTCATAAGCACCTTCGTGGAACATATTTGCAACATTCAAAGGAAAAAGGAGATCGAAATACAAGTTGTCAACTAGATGATCAAATGATTTTTCCTTAGATGTCACCATAAAGCACCGAAGATAGTTTAGGTTTGAAAAGTATTAGATACGCCCTAAGTGTATAAATAATCAAAATTAATAAAAAAAAATTAATTTTGATAATCAATGAAAGTGTATTATGAATTTCCCGTTTAGATTTACATATTTTAATGCAGGTTCGAAAAGTTTTAAACTACTACTAACGGCTCGTATTTTTGGTTTGACCGTTTTGGTCATCGATTTTATTGCTCTTCCTCTATTTGATGATGGTCATGCACATAGCATGACTCGACAGGCCCTCTCATTCAGTCAAATATGGTCCGATTGGTCATTCATATCATGGACAGGAAATAATCTTTGCCCCTAAAACATTTTACTATTATGTTTTTTATTTCGTGATAACTACTATATACACTTCATATTTAAATTAGCTCAATCATTTTATGGAACAACTTGCAGATTACGTATGAGATCTCATTGTGTACAATGCCGGCCGTGATGTTCCCTGACCATCGAATGCTTGAATTGGTTAGACTATCAAATGAAGTGTCTAAAGGAAAAAAACATATCCACATAATTCGATCAAATAAGAAAAAAACGGTTTATCACTTGACATAAACGTGCCCTCAGGATTTGTTATTACAACATGCTGGCATGCTTCCGATTCCCAGAAATACTTTGCATATTAGTACTTTGATTGTCGTATAAATCAACACAAATGTGCTGGATTTTGTTTTCACTATGTCACGTATGCATTATCAAAAAAATAAAAATAAAAATAAATCACGTATGCAGCATTATTCGATATGTTATCTAACATGGTGAAAAGCAACGACAAACAACTGCTAGCGACCCCAAAGGAAGGCCCCGATTGCAAACATCCTCTTCTGCTCGACACTGCCAGCAGCCAGGAGCCCATATTGCTCCAGCAAGCGGTCGAGCTGCCACTCAGGCATCGCCTCATAGTCCGACTTGGAGTACCTTGGATAGTGCAGCGGCATCTGGAAACAGCAGCGCTCTTCGGACGCAGCCCTTCCTTGTCTGCTAATCATCATCCCTCTGCCACCACTGCCGCTGCTGTTGCCGCCACCACTGGCACCAGAGCACCCTCCGGCATTCATCAGCCCGCCACGCTGGCCACAAATAAACAAGGCAGAGGTTTCTTTTTATACTTTGAGGATGTACTGTTTGGTCCAAATGTGGAATGCATTTCCTTGTGTGATAATCAAAACAGGGGCCTGTGAAGTAAACATCCAGCCTACCCCCTTGTATTTATTTCTATGTACAAAGCCGCGGAGAAGAGTATTGGTTAAGCCACATGAGACATGTGAAGCCTAAAAACACCTTTTATGTGGGTTTGGCATTGATCACACACATGCTATGCTTCTCTTAGACTTGCAATTCATTAGATGGGATTTTTCCATGCTTGAAGAAAAGGAGAAGGGTTAGCTTGATACTAACCCTAGAGGCCATCAACTTGCCACGATGACGATTGAAACCCACCAGCTGCGATCCATTCTTGAATCTTCCATCTAAAATCATAAATCATCCAAGTTATCGACAATCACTTTGTCGGTCATTTCTGCAACAAACAAACATGATTAGTTATAATCGGTAGAATCAAAGAGAAAAGTAGAACTAATGGGATCAACACAACATGGACAAGAAGAGATATACTTATTTTCTTGCATTTAAAAGGGTGTCGCAAGAGTAAATACTAGAAATGATTGATCTAAGTCACTGTTGTTGGTACTCCTCGAGAACGTAATATTAGAGGGTTATAACAAAAGCAAAATTGAACACTAGGAAGCTCCCACTTGGAGCTTGTGTAAAGTCATTAGAGATATCAAGCTAGAATTGGGGACCATGTTGGTCCTTTGAGCACTGCTAGGCTTTGCTAAAGCTCATATAAACGTAGCAAGACTAGGGGCTTTTTCATGAATCTGAAACAAAACAGTAAAGTTCAAGATATCAGGTGGGAAATCTTTTAACCAAGATCTTTGCTGGTGGATTTATTGCACAATCTGGCTACTACTGTTTAGAGAGTATTTATTATCAGAATTTAGAGAGACCTCGACCACAACCAAAGCGGAACTTGATCGCGATCGAATGGCTCGATCACGATTGAATGGTGGTTGCAGCTCATACCAAGCTATCTCGCTCTTCGTAACAAATAACTAGACGAGTTTTTCACAATCTAGCATGCTACTGTTTAAAGAAATAATCGTCCGGAATAAAGCAATCTCAAGGTTTGGCATGTTATACAATCAAAGCGGTTTGATGGTTTCAGTACGACTGTTTACTCAACTATAGACCTCATACAGTTTTCGTCAGCACTTATTGCCAAGTCCAGTTTTACGCAGCACTTCCATTTATGAGTATTTAACAACCAGATTAATTCGCCTATATTTGAAGGGAAATTTCTAAAAGATACTACACTAGACGAGTATTTTCATATTTCACTATATTGGACAATAAAGAGAAAATGCACCCGAACATTAGGATAACAAAGATGAAAATGCTTTGATAACGAGTACCTTGGACAAACAAGATAATGAGTATAGTCTGTAGAGATCACCTGGCATGTTGGAGTTGCTCTGATGATGAAGAAAATGGCTGAGTAGCATATGCTCCATTCAAATATGAGAGGGATAGATATGTTCTAACCAGACCACAAGGGAGCCTGTAACAAGAAGCACAGGAGTAGACTCTTTATACCTCGTCCATGAAAGCTGCTAACAGTGCGATGGTTGTACAACAAAGATACCTTGCAGGATGTTCCGCCTTCGGAATTGCAGTGCATGGAAACCGCAGACGGCTTTCATGCTCGGCACATGATTGAGTGCTAGACAACCATGCATTTCTCCCAAATCAACGTTGCCATCCGGTGAATTTTTCTAGCTTCAGAGAAGGATTAGTACTTGTTCCATCTCATGCATCACAGCTTTTGCCAATAGAAACTCCCCAGCTATCAGGATCGCTATTTGGACCATCTCAACTTTCATCTTTCTCAATCATCAACAATCTTTCGGGGGTTCCTGACAGAGTTCAATCTCCAACTTCATCGTTTCGCAGGTTCGCAGCACTAGTTTAGAGTTATCATCACCCTCTGGACTAGATCCCTAGAAGGCCACGGGATTTCTCATTGAACCGTCAGCTTCTGGGCTCACCATATGCTAGTGATGAAACGCACAACAGAAATATTGGAATTCCCATCAGAATAATCTGATATCGTTATCAGCAGTTCCTTTAACGTTTATGGGATTAAGGTCTTTTTTATCTTTTTCTTTCTTAAGATTTGAATAGCATCCTAAGTCCTGCAAGAGGAAGAAGCATATCTTATCCTGGTTCTTCGAATCTAACCAGGTGAGTCGACAGTGTAAACATGACATCCAACCTCACATCTCACTAATGTCAGACTCTCCAATAGATCCTTCTGTTTCAGCCCGTCCTTGCTTTATTGCATTAAAATGTCAAACAAATCCTCATTCAGGCACGCTTCTAACTCGAGGATCTCGTGCATAATCCATGTAAGGACTTCATAATACAAGGATTTCCTGCGTCGAGAAAGAAGAAAAATGGATCAGCATTCTGCAGCTTAACACTCCCCTGAATCGCCTTATCTCTTATAGGTGAATACACCTGCCTTTTCCGAAAAAAGAGAAAAGGAACCAAATAGCATAGACTGGAAGGAACTCATTGCATAGAGGTAAAGACCTAGAGCAGGATGTTCAATGGTAGAATGATCAAAAAATTGCAATTTCATGAAACACTATCGATCAAGCCTCTCAAAAATTAAAACTAGAAAAGATTTAAGATAAACAGGTGAGGAGCTCCTTCATTTCAGTTAAACAAAAGCCAACAATGTGCAGTTTTGATCAACAACCACATAAAGAGAGGTGCACAAGAACAACGTGACACGAAAACGATAACCATGCTGTAATCAACAGAAAGTGAACAAGCATAAATAAAAAGAGAAGTCAAAGTACAACTACTGTGTCAAAAACTAGCCTTGAGAAGTCATCATCTATGTGATCATTTTATTAGCTAGGATGGGAGTGTATTTCATATTGGCCACCAGCATCCTATTTGAACCAAGGGTTGAGCTGCCCTGCTTTCTCAACAGTCTTCCCAAGCCCCAATTTTCTATTTCACATAGAAAAGATGCTTCAATTTGATCTTCACATATTTGCAGAAGATTCCAAGACCACACTTTAATCCTTGCTCTAAAGTGTTTCACTTGCTTTTAAGTGAAGATCTTTTATCTAACGAACTCCTTTGATTATTTGTAACAGTATCACTATATGAATGAATCATGCCTCATTTCAATAAAACTTAATAGAATATGAATATCAAAATGAATGATAACAGATCAATGTCGTAGAAGCATGGCACCTGTAACTGTAGTATCTGATGTGACCGCAATAATATAGCCCTCAGTGTTTTGCGCTAACCACGTGTGAAAAGTATCATAGGGAGTACCAAGCTGGTTGCCTCCATCACAGCAAATGGATCTCCACTATTGGTTGTGGTAAAAACGCATCCATGACGAATCGGAAGAATGTTGTCCTAGTGGCCGCCGTCGCAACCTGCCCACAATGCTCCAAACCAATCGCAGCATGCAACTCCTCATTGCAAAGCAGCACAGCTTCTACCATGATTTTTCTTCTATAGTTCTGTGAGGTTAACACGACAGCAAACACTCACCATTACAATTTCATCGACAGTATCATCAGCATACACCTTATCATTGCTGACGCATCTCCTCAGCAGGATAGAACTGAAACTAGCAATTGAAAAAAGAAGTATTTGATGAAGCCTAGATAGCTTTACCTTGGCAATCGATACATAAAGTAACAAAGTTGTTACCATGTTGAACAGCCAAGTTGATGTTTCTCATAAGATTCTCCAGAATTTGATAAACAAGACTGGAACATGGATGAGCTTTATCTTCGGCGGAGAATACATGAACTAAGTCTTTCAGCTCGATCCAACTACAGCCTGGTTTCTTCTTCACATCCAAGTCCATCATACTTCTCCTGATTCTCGTTTTTTCATCCCAATTTCCCAGCCTAGCGTACATGTTAGACATGATAACATAAGCAGACGTTGAATCAAAGCTGAACATCTTCTCAGCCACCCTCTCGCCCACATCGAAATCCATCCAAAACCAGCAAGCCTTCAGCAAAGCGCTCCATATGACAGCATCTGCTTCAATAGGCATCTGTGAGATGAACTCTTTGGCTTCTTGTAGGTGGCCGGACCGACCAAGAAGGTCCACCACACAAGCATAGTGCTCCACTGCGGGGGTGACGCCACAACACAATTCCATGGAGTAGAAAATATTCATACCTTCATCAACCATACCAGCACGGCCACAAGCAGATAAGATCCCAACAAATGTCGCTCCATTTGGGTCAACGTAATTCTTCAGCATCTGCTCAAAAAGAACAACAGCTTGACAGCCAAGCCCATTTTGGGCATGCCCATGAATCAAAGCAGTCCAAGCAGCAACATTGGGTGAAGTGATACAGTCAAAAGCAGTTTCTGCATCTGAAATGCTACCACACTTGGCATACATGTCCACCAGGGATGTCCCGACATAGACATTGGACTGGAGGAGCATTTTAAGTACATGACCATGAATGAGTCTACCATTCTGAAGGGATCCAAGACATGAACAAGCATGAAATAGGACAGAAAACGTGGATCTGGTACATTCTATTGATATTCTATGCATAGTCATATAGAGCTTTATTCCCTCTTCGTGCTGATCGTTTTCGCTATAAGCTGAAATCATGGAGTTCCACGTCACTGGGTTTCTTTCCCCCTTTGCTTCCTCAAACAACTTCAGAGCATTATCAATCTCTCCACTCTCGGAATATACTGAAATCATTGTATTGGTTGAAGCAATAGTTCTACATGGCATTGTCGTGAACAATTCTTTTGAACAGTCTACTCGACCGCCCATAGCATATCCTTTAATCATAAGATTATAGGAAACTGGATTCCTATCTATAATACTTTTAAAGACAACCTCTGCATCTTCTATGTTCCCAGAGAATAAATACCCTTGAATGAGCGTATTAGAAGCATTTGTACAAGGTGACAAGAGTCCATCATTAATCCTCCTCCCCTCTTGCACAGCGTTACAACAAGAATACAAACCAATCAATGCATCAGCGATATGCTGATCAACCTCGAACCCAAGCTTGATTACAAGTCCATGAGCACTTTTCCCCTCTGGCAGAACCCCTAGCCGAGCACAAGCTCTCAAAACACAATCTAAGGTGAATTCATTTGGCCTAACCGCATCACTCTCCATCATCATTCTAAACAACTGAAGTGCCCTCTTAGGACCACCTTCACATTTCGAATACCCTGAAATCAAACTAGTCCACACAGCAACATCCCGCGAAGGCATTCTCATAAATAAACCAAAAGCATCATCCAATAAACCACACTTCACATAACCCACCACAATAGAACTCCAAACCGACGAATTCCATTCCTGCAATCCATCAAAAACACGCCTTGCCGCACGTATTTTAAAACAGCACGCATAAAAGTGCACCAATGCACTTCCTACAAGCTCATACCCATCAAACCCATATTTCAACACGAGGCAATGAACCTGCTCGCCACATACAACCAACTCCAACCGAGAGCACACGCTCAACACCGTCAAGCAAGTCGTCTCATTCAACCCCATTGTACTCTTGTGCATTTCAGAAACAAGATCAAATACATCATTATAAACACCCCATCTGGCGTAGCCACTGATCATGGTGTTCCATGATACAACTGTTCTTTTCGGCATTTCGTCGAATAGCTTCCGTGCAATGTCCAAGTGGCCGTTTTTGGCATGACAAGAGATGGCGATGTTGGCATTTATTATAGAACGGAGATGGGTTTGAGGGGTTTGAATGGGGATCGAGTGGAGTTGCTTGATGAGATGCCAGTGGCGGGGATTCCAGGGTTTTATGGTGCGAGCTCTGGTGTACATGAACGGGGAGTTTGGAGTGCATCTGAAAATTGCGAATATTACACAAATGTGTTATTTTTCTTCATTCTTCATTCTTCAGATAAAAGGAAAAAAATTAAGAAAATACTCCTTTCATCCCATAATAATATTTATAATTTTTTAATAATAAAAATTTATGTGCATGTTAAATTTTTACGATATATAGTGAAGAAATAATATTTTTTAGAGATAGTAGAATAGTTGTAAAAGGAGGTAATGAAATGGATGTATTATTAAAAAAATATGATTAAATTGATTTTTTTTAAAATTAAATATTGATTAAAATAGAAAAAATTATAAATAAATTGAAACAACTCAAAAACAATATGTTGCATATACCTTGAGAAGGAGGGAGTAATATGATATTTTCTCCGTCCCATGAAAATTAATAACGAATTGACTGTGTATATATACCAAAGCACTTGTTGTAGAATATAACCTGGGATAAAAAAATATTTCATTTTTATGTCATATAAGTTAAAACAAAATTAATCAAAAAATATATAAAATAATACTTTATCTGCAATAATTTAATTACCATACTTTTTAATCCGTCCAAGCCTTCTATCTCTCCCCCGAAGTGTAGAAGGTAAACTCTCCAAATCCTTGATTCATTTTACCTTTACATTTCCTGTCACTCGAATTTTTAAATTGATTTGGAAACCTGAATATTGTTACTAAATTTTACGACAAGGAGACACATAGTTTGTGTATGAGTATTAAAGAACAAGGTGGCTTGACGCACCAAGCCATTCATGTTTGCTTATTTTGTCTGACCGTGTGTTGTTATTTTGTTATGCAATTTTAGGTGACATGATGATAATGAACTACGAAGTGAGTGTTACATTGCACATCGGTGGGACTTGGTTCTCAGATCTAAGCACATGGCTCGGGAACTTTGTGACTGAATTCTCCGTGCGTCTGCCGAGTTTCACATTTGACATGTTCAGGCAAGAAATTTTGAAATGTAGACTAGGTGGAGATAATGTATCCAAACAAGAATTCTTCGGGAGTCGACTAGGTGGGGATCGACAAGGAAAGAAATTGGTTCTTATATATTTGGCATTGTTGGCAGCAGCGTAAAGCAGCTGAACTCTATGTGACCCATGGGGACTAAAAAAAAGGCATTGACGCATTCGGCCGCAATTGTCACGGGCTTATTGTTGCCGCACTCCAAATTAGCTAGCCCGTGCCACAATGCAGAGAGCAGCCATGTGACAGTGAGGAAGAGGGCTTATTGTGATTGTCGTGTAACTGTTGGATATATCGATGAAGTGTATGAAGATTCGGAGAAGTCGATTTAGTTGCTCAGATACTTGAAATGGTTGCAAAAGTATTCTGAAGTTGCGGTTGGTATGAATTCGAAGGTGTCATGTGTTGACGGTCATTGCTCTGTGTTGTAATTGGTATTTTGTCCATGGTTTTCGTTGCTTCAACGAGCTGTAGAGTAGCTACTGTAACAGCACTCTAAAGGATCATGACTCGAAGGTGTCATGTGTTACAGTCATGTATCCGCTTCTTAGAGGCTTTTATTAAAGTACCAGCATTCTAAAGGAACATGACTTTCGTGTTTGTCTTACGTTCACGATGCTAATGTTTGGTCTTCCCAAATCTTCCGTCATAGTTTCTAAAATATGGTTGCTTGTGGCTAGTTCGTTTAATTTAAACAAGTCTAGTTTGGTGTCATGTTGACTCCTTAATAGTTGAAGGAGTATGAGTGAGTTTCATTCAAGCTCACATTTGAAGGGGTTATAGCAAATGCAGTCAATAGGATCTTATGTGGCGGTGGTTTGGTTATCAATGTATCATGTTCAGTTTGTGGTGCAAGTCCTAACTTGAACTCTTTTGACTTAAAATACGTACTACTCTCATAAGTGAGTTGAGTCGGTTTTAAGATCCTATTATCATTCTCGACTCAAATCAACTCATTAAAATATGATAATGTTGCTAACAAAAATACAATGTTCGGCATACTCGTGAGAATTTATTTTTCATGTGTACATATTAAGTTTAGCGGCCTTGATTATCACACAGTGTTACCAGATTGAGCCTTTATCGAGCCTCGAACATGGGTATGCTTATGTTCATTTATTTAATGAAGCGAGTTTTATATTTTGTTTATTTTTGACTCGTTTAATAATCAAACCAGGTCGATTGAGTTTTTATCAACCCTCTTTTTTTTTTTTTTTACAACAATGTTTTTGTTCAAGGAGAACAAAGTTACCGTTACAATCTCACTAAGATTAAAGAAAACTATAGACAAAAAATATATAAACACCAAAAACATGGATGTTAAATGGTTCAGTTTCAATTAATGGCTTGATTTTTATTTGGTTCAATTTTAAATACATCAAAGCTGAGGATGAATCGATTATTAATCATTTTGAAATCTAAAATCGAAACCATTTTTTAATCGGTTTTCGATTATTTGGTTTTCAATAGGTTTCGCTTGAAGGTTTATAATCGATTTTTGTTTAACAGTTCGTAATTCGTTTTTAATGATTGTAATCGCTTCTAATAGGTTTTTAATCAGTTCTAATCGATTAACAGTTTATCAATTAGGCTAATCCATTAATTGGTTTGATTATTCATTTATCGATTGGATTAAATAATTTATCAATTTGGTTAAAAAATTTATTGATTTGCATATTTTATTCTAACGATTTGAATTGAAACGAATCGATTAACTAATCAACTTTATTTTTAAAACTAAAAGGATGTTAATTATATGATTAATCGATTTTGATTAATCATTTTGGATGAGACTCTAAAAATATCCCCGTACAGAAACCCTACCGAATTTATCATCCCTCCCCCTCCCTCTCGCATGTTTGGCTCATCGGGACTCATCTTTTCAGAGGTCGCGCTCACATTGCACATCTCATCCGAAACCTAAATCCCCAAATTCCTCGATCCAAGCCTCCTCTCTCTTCCTCCAATTTCGACAAGGTTAGATCCTGGATTCCTTGAATGATTCATCTTTTCGTTCGGTGTTGATCGAATCGTGATTTCGTGTAATGTTGATTGTTACTTTTTTTCCAAATCGGTATCATCAATCGAACTCTGTTTCAATCTCTGTGTTGATTCCTTTGAAGAGAGTTCATTATGGTCAACTGGTTTCCAGATTTGTAGTTTTTGAGTTTGTGGTAAAACTCGGTGGGTTTCTAGTCTTGTGGTGAATGGATGTGAATTGGTGTCGTTGTGAGGGGCATTGATGATGATACAGTATAAGATGTTTAGTTTGTTACTGGATTTGATTTGGTTTTGGAGTGACTCGGATCAATCACGATGATTAAGTCTGTGAGGCGGTGGCAAGTTAAGAAAAAAAGCCCCACATATAGCGTTGGAATTCAGGCATGTACTATGTGTTTTTTCCGTCTAGAAATAAACATTAGACACCAGTTGATTATTTTTTCCTGGGTATGGAATAATTTTTGTGAATATCGTCTCTCCGAATTCAGTAGGATATCACAGAACCAGGCTACTTGTATTTATAATCACAAACAAAGACACAAGACAAGGGAATACACGTAACACAATCAGTCAATCAAAAATAGTTTCGAGTTTTGGTAAAGCCTCATCCTGTTGTGTTATGTATATTGCATGCAGAGCATATAGTGGACCAAATCTGTTACATGGTTTTAAATCCAGCAAGTGGCGCACTGTGCATCTGCTGGAGGATGTGATTGCCTGCATGATTGCTTATTAATTGTTATCGCTAACTCTACTCTTGTTGGCATTTAGCTGACTTAGTGGAATGGCATCAAGTCAGCCCCAGTTTCGCTACACGCAGCCCCCATCCAAGGTGCTTCATTTGAGAAACTTGCCCTGGGAGTGCACTGAGGAAGAACTGATAGAACTGGGGAAACCTTTTGGCAAAGTTGTCAACACAAAGTGCAATGTCGGTGCTAATAAGAATCAAGCCTTTATTGAATTTGTAAGTGTGACAAAGTTGTCAACACAAAGTGTATTATTTTTTTGCCTCCTTTTTTTGCTCTTATGAAGTTGTTTGTCTTTGATGGGCTTAAATTCTGTGTTTTTTATAGGCGGACTTAAATCAGGCAATTGCAATGATTTCGTATTGTGCTTCATCCTCCGAGCCACCTCAAATACGAGGAAAAACTGTCTACTTGCAGTACTCCAACCGGCAAGAAATAGTGAACAATAAGACTCTAGCTGATACAGCTGGGAACGTATTGCTGGTAACTGTAGAGGGGAATGAGGCTCGCCAAGTGAGCATTGATGTTCTACACCTGGTAAGTTGGTTAGATGCTCCCTCGTCATGGGGAGGATGAACTGATTGCTATACTAATGTTATTTCTTAGGAAATTGTATGTAGTATAGCGTGCTTCATGAGGCTTTTGTTTGACATGAATGTGAATGGATCGGCAGGCCCATGTCAAGGATATATCTTCGATGGCAGCTTAGTGCATCGGGAGAAAGAGCCATTGTGTGTTTGTTTCCTTTCCTTTTCCTTCCCTAACACTGACTTTCCTTTTCTTCTTCCTCATCCTTACCCTCCTAGAGTTTTGGGTGTTTGCATTCTTCTCCTCCTACCCTCACTTTTGAATACTTAATGCTGGATTGTTATTACGGTCTACTTTGACGTCATAGTGCCTGTTGATGTTGATTTTTCTTCCTTCCATTAGGAATTGCATAAACTTCTTTATCATACCAAATGACTTTTTAGACAACAGTTTTAAAGGTACTTTCTAGCACCTTATTTATTTCGATAGCCGGTCATTTGAAATTTGTATGTGAAGATTGTGATCGGAAGAAAATTTTGATGTGTTTTCCCACCTATAGACTTCTCTCTCTTCCAAACTTATAATTCTCCTTGTGCCGTTTTGCTGCCATTTTTGGTGATTGTATTATAGAAAGATCATGCCACATTATAAGATTTATACAGGGAAATCTTTCATGGTATCTGTTTGTTTCATGTTTCCTTGTGGGAGTTTGTGCTTGTGCTCATGGAACTGGTATCTTCACTAAGTCGCCTCATATGTTTCCTATAGGTCGTTTCTGATATTGCTTACTGTATCCTTATTTTCTTTGTTTTGTATTTTTCTTATTTTGGTAGTTCAGCCCTCCAATTATAAGAATATTGATCTAGCATTTGAATTATGTTCCACATAGTGTAATATAGGTTTACTGCTGTGGATTACTATTTTCACGTCTGTTGCAACAAACATGAAAGTAAAATGGGTGTGAAAGCCAGAAGAAAGCAGTCGACTTTTTTTTTAATATACGTTGAGGGGATCTTTCTGAAAAATATGTCGATCTTGCAGGTGTTTTCCGCATTTGGTTATGTGCATAAGATAACAACCTTTGAGAAAACAGCTGGGTTCCAGGTACTTTTCTTTGCTTTTCACAGGTAAGCCCTAGTCATTATTGTGAATATTTGCTTAAATTATTCCTTGGAATGCCTTCGTTTGCAGGCATTGATTCAATTTTCTGACACACAGACTGCCTCTTCGGCAAAAAATGCACTGGACGGGAGATGCATTCCAAGGTAACTTAGCAGATTAATCTGTAGGAGACTTGGATTGCGGGGTGTGGTGTATTTGCTGTAGATTTGAATAATTCGTATTCATGATCTGGCAGAAGTCTATTAGAAACAGTTATAAGCAAGATTTTGTAGAACATTAAATGGGTTGGTTCATTTTGAACATCATTGGAGTTCTTGATGAGGTCGTTGAATTCCATCATTATTCATTAAACTCTAAAATGGGCTTCTTTTTTTTGTGTGTGGAAAGTAACTCTAAAATGGTTTTCATTACAAAAATTCAATGTTCAAAAAATTATGAACGGTTTTTAGACCTTTTCTTGGAAACATTGGTAGCGAGGATTGTTCCTCTGACTTTTTTTCCATCTTTGAGTTGCTAGTGGTCTTGTAAGCCATCTTCTCTGTCCAAATCTTTTCAACTTCTGCTCTTTTTCAGAGTATTGAAAAGCATTTCTATTGAGTATCCATGATGCTTAGGGAAGCACTAAGTAGTTCGCGTAATGGGATTCCTTTTTCAATGCGCTGAAACTAATTGGTGAATTACAGTTGTGTAGCTTTTCTAGCATGCTTCTCATGGTTCTTAATGCCATTGTAACTATAGACTAGAGTACATATTTTTCAGAAGTTATATGGAAATTATTCTCCGTTTAAATATGGTTAGCATGTTTAATTCAACTGTGGTGAGCAAGAAATACTTGAGGCTCATCATATAGGGTATAGTCTAGAAAAATGTGTAATTGCACAACAAGAAAAAAAAGAGAGGAAAAAAAGGAACCCCAAATAATGATATCAATGTAGAAATACCTTTGTTCGTATCATCAGCATATCTTCAGAAGTCTTGGAGCATGATTTGAGCAAGCCACAGACAACTAGAATACTTTCATTAGTGTGCTCAAGTACTCATTGCTACATTGCTGCACTGCTTATTTGCTTAACCCCGGTAAAGTCTTCAAAAAGAATCAAAACCAACTTTTTTACTCGTGTTTTTTTTTTCCGTGTGTGTGTGTGGGCACTCTTGGGGAGCTTTGCTTAACATTATCTCTGTCATACATGCTTTTAACTTGATTTTCTTTGCTTGATGGTATTATTCTATTACATCGCATATTACTGTGTTAGTAAGCAATGACTACTTAATTCTATCCCCATTTTATATTGTCTATGAAAAAAATTATTATTTATTCATTGTCTTTCTCGATTTTGAAAATTTAGCTCTGTTTTTTTCCCTTGGAGTACAGTTACCTGATTCCTGAGATTGTTGAGCCCTGTAGCCTGAAGATTACTTATTCCGCACACACTGATCTGAGTGTCAAATTCCAAAGTCACAGGAGCAGGTGCATTTATTTATTTTAACTTTTTGATGACCTAATTGAGATTTTGATTTATATTATGGCAGCTCCTACCCTACTATTATTTGTTTATATTGTGGATTACAAATCATTGCATAGCATCTAAGTCATCACATAATGGTCTGGCTGCGTTTTATTGATGCAGGGATTACACGAATCCTTACCTCCCTGTAGCTGCATCTGCCATTGATACAACTGGTCAAGTAAGACTTGATATCCATCCCTTAGATATATTATAAAGCCTACGATCATTTGCCTTCTCCTCGTCGGGCCTACTCAGTTTCATCAATTATCATTTCACTGCACTTTAAACGGTTTGTATGTTTAGTTCAGTATGGTGTTAGACATTCATGTCTGGTTATTTCTTTTTCTTTGAATGAAAACTTTCTATTGCTCTGCCGTGTATGGGACTAATAGTCATGTCCCTCTTCCACACCTGTTGCCTCTACGGTGTAGACTCTGGCACAGGTTCAATTCATACTTTGTTTACAACCTGGTTCCAAATTCTAGTCCTTGTATGATTTACTCTACAGTTCTGCTGGTCTACATTAATGATGTTTTTTCTTGATCCTGCGTCCTGTGACTTAGCCACATGTTTTTATATATTTCAGTTTGTGGTTGTTTGCTGAGTCAATTCACCTGTTGTGATGTCACAGTTAGGATTGGACGGGAAAAAAATGGAACCTGAGAGCAATGTCCTCCTAGCATCTATTGAGAATATGCAATATCCAGTGAGCTTGGAGAATATACATATGGTATGGGTAACACAAGCTTTTTATCTCTATTTGAGCTGGATGATCATCTAACGGAAATGGTTCATGGCATTCGATTCAGGTATTTTCAACCTTTGGACCTGTTCAAAAGATTGCTATGTTTGACAAGAATGGAGGTGTTCAGGCTCTAGTGCAGTATCCAGGTAAGGGCACAATTTCAAGGGTTGTTTGTATCTGTCAAGATCTTCTTGCCAAGGGAACTTTACTAGGATCTGAGAAATTGTCAGAAACTGAAGCTAATACATGATTCATCTTAAAATTTTCATATGATGTCCGACATTGCCATGATAACTGAGAGAATATATGAACAAAAAAGTGCTGACGTTTCTTAGGGTCAATTGAATCAATTCAGTCTGTTGTCCTTGGCGTTTTCTCTCTCTTTGTCTTGTAGTCACGAAGAAGTGTATTTTGTTGTCTCCTATTGCTATGGAAATGAGAGATCAAACTATCAGTATCTCTCTATTCATTCATCCCTCGTACACTTGAGAGTCTTCCTTTAGTAACCTTGAAGGGGAACCTGCTTTCACTTTAGGGTATTGCATTCAACTGAAGCCTTCATAGACCACGTTAGTTAGTGTTTTGCTAAAATTATGTCCTCGTCTGGTTTGTTTTTAATCATTCCATTTGTTAAAATTAAAAATTTGATTCTGATTCTCTTCATTACCTGGTTGGTTCCTCGTATTTTTCTCGAAGATGGTCTTAAAATTTCTTCTCTTAATCTTCATTCACCTCTTTCATATGGGCACAAAATGTTAATTCTGATTGTTTTCATCACCTGGTAGATGTTCAAACAGCTGTTGTTGCCAAGGACCGCCTGGAAGGTCACTGTATTTACGAGGGAGGGTATTGCAAGCTTCATCTATCATACTCACGCCACACTGATCTTAGCATCAAGGTAACAAGTCTTGCCTCACGTCTTTTTCAACGAGCATGGTATGAAAACAATGTCACAAAGAGTTGGTTCATCGGTAAGCAATCTTCCACACAGTGAAAAGGCTATCAACTATCTGTCATATTTAACTGGAGTTTTGGCTGTACCACTGGACAAGGGGATTGATATAGGGGTTAAAATTATTGTCCTCGTATGGATTTCAACACTGGACTGCGAGAACTCGTTCTCCATCCTATAGATAAAGCATATCTCTTTGTATTGCTAGGTACTCAAGTGTTGTGTGTCATTTGTTTTTGTCATCTACAACTCTTTTTATGATGCATAACCATGATAAATCTGATGCGTCCAGGTTAACAATGATCGTAGCAGAGACTACACTGCGCCCAACCCCATGATGATGGCTCCGCAGTCTTCAATCTTGGGCCAGCAGCCTCATCCGATGGCTGGTGGTGGTGGTGCGCCTTATAACTGGATGCAGTATGGACAGACTCCAGAAGGGTATGGAGGCCCGCCGGGAAATCCTGGCTGGGGGCCAGGTAGCGGAGCACAGCAATCAGCGCCCATGCAGACACACAACTATCATTATGGGCCACCTGGTGGACCACCTCAAGGTTCTTTTCCCCC
>LIEC01009533.1:0-13780 GCA_001925005.1 Drosera capensis | reverse complement strand
AACATTTGCAACTTTGACAATAATATCCTTGAACTGCATATGGTCCCAAGCTTCAGGAGAATGATTCATTACAGTGGTAGCAGCGTTGTCAAACTCATCATATTGGATGTACAAATACGTAAGTTCCTTCCAGTGTTGCTGCTCATCACAAGCGCGAATGAGCTTGGGAATATTGAGACGAGTAGAGAACAATTTAATATGCTCCATGAGTTTCTCAGGACGGTATCTGGCATAAAGGACACCCAACTCGGTGAAAATACCCATATGGGCACGCTCCAACCCAAGGCCACTTTCCATGAGAGAAATGAGCTCGTTGAAGCAGCCCCTGTTCTGGTAGTAATCGCTGACTTCCTCAAGATCGTCCACCTAGCAAAAGGAGGGCGAGGTCAAGATATATAATATGAAGCATGCCAATGATGCAAGGAATCCGCCCCCACTTCAGACAGTTACATTTAGGATAGAAATTTTTACCTGAATGATGACATTAAGCCCACAAATCTGAGCCAACCGGAACTCCTCAGCATCAACACAAGCAAAGCAGACTTCCTTCCATGTTTTGGCGCTGTTTGCTTTCCTGGCAGCATCCACTGCTCCTTGGAATTGCTTTAGCTTCACGAGGGTGACAGCAAGCTTGGCCCAGTTGGAGATAAATGCATATATAATTTTGGCTGCCTCGTACAGTGCTTCATCGTACAACTTATCTCCAACATTTTGGAGGTTAGCAACATTGGGCATGAGGATGAATTCTTCTATTTCTCCAAGCTTATCAATCTTAGCATACGCATAGATAAGCTCACTATCGACCTTCGGCTCCTTCACCTTCTGCCTTACCATCAGAAGGTAACTGACAAGGTCATGGTATGCATTTGCATTCTCAGCAGCTTGAATAACCTCCAAGAATTGAGTGGCATCATCAGCACGGATGAAAGACTCAATAGCATCGCTTACAAGACCTTCTCTGAGCTGAGCCTTCGCCACCTGACTCCAAACAGCATCCTCCTCAACACGGAAAGCGAACTCCACTGACCGGTTGATGTCACGAATATTATCCAACAGAACATTCACAGCTTGGACATTTAAGTTGAACTTCTTGAAGATGGCAAACGCTTCTTCATACAGCTGCGCTTCAACCGCAACCTCTCCGACAGCAGGCCCATCAAAGTTATCTAGTCTGTTGATGTAATCCATAACTCGGGAAGGATCAGCCTTGATGGCCGTCAAGATAAGCAGATTTTGCAAATTGAAGTTTCCACTGAAGGCAGAGTTTTGAAGCACGATTTTCTCAAGGAGCTCAATCAGCTCATGAGGAAGATCAGCGGTCATGAATGCTTTAACAGCTGCTGAAACCTGCTCTGGGCTCTTGCTCTCAGGCAGAGCAGTGGAGACAACTTGATCAATTAGCTGCCTTTTGTACTCATTATCAGGACTGAGAACCTTCTCCCACAGTTCAGGATCCATCCTTTCAACAACATACCTGATGGAAAATAGAAGTGCATAAAAGCAAACTTTAAGCAAGCCATAAGAAAAAGTTCAAAAGAACATATAGAATAAAGTGAAGCATCTAAGGTGAGACATAAAAAATAAAGAGATAAAAATTGAAAACTTGGAAACCGAGAACATACCTCGCCTGCAGCTTAAACAAAGAATTTTTGTTTGTGACGTTAATAAGTTCATCATCACATTGACCCCTGCGATAAGCAACAACAGCTAGAGTAGGATCTCTCTTTTCACAGTATTTTCCAACAACACGTGAATCATAGTAAGGATTGGTTGTGAGGAAATGCTCTGGGTTGTTATTGCTGTCTATGATGATTTTACCCAGAGCATTGTGAACATGAACGTCGGTGCTCCCCTCGCTCACAAGATGCTCTAAGAACTGCGTCAGCAAACGAAGACGGTTCCTGAAACACAATACATATACTCAGCAGATAGAGCAGGAAGATCAGAAGCCAAACTGGTATTAAAAAAAAAGGGAATAAAAAAGAACCTCTTTTCACATTCTTCCACAAGTGGCTCCACTGGAAGAAGGGAACGGACAGAGAGAATAAGCCCCTTAATGAAATCTTCAGGGCATTCATCGTCTAATAGCTGCCCCACAACTAGGGGTGCATTGCCAGGATTGACCTATTAAACACGATACCCCAATAAGTGAACTACGAACTGTTAGTTTGGAAACAGAGAAAGGTTGCTGATTCACCAAGACATCTTACCTTCTGCACATAGCCTTCTATGTACCGGAGCATGTTATTCCTATAAAGATAGTGAGTCAAGTCCGGAACAAAACCAAATCGATCACAGACATTAATCAGGGGCCTAGCATCTGGAAGCTTGGCTTCCATCAGAAAATTCTTCGTCTTCTCAGGGTCATAGAAGTTTGATTCCCGGGTCACCCGCTCCACCTCCTTGACTTGACCAGTTTTTGCTGCTGCCTCGATATACTTGAAGTGGATTTCTGGATCCTCGCTATAGATAAAGGAGAAGGCATCAGAAGCGGAACGTCCAGTTTCATTCAATTAAACATCATCCGTGTTTGCCCATCAGATCAATATGAATAGTACCTAGAGCTCAAATATGAACCCAAGAAGAAGTACAATCCCTCATACGACTTAAACTGTTCAAACAGCTTGATGCAAGCATCAACACCAAGCTGCTCACAGTATTCTTTGGCGACCTTCACAAAAAATTATAAGTTCCATCGAAGATGAAATGGCAGAGGAGAGCAACTGATAAAGGGAGACCAAGTACCTGAACAATTATCTGAAGATTTCCTCTGAGGTTGACCAGCAAAAGATCTTTCATGCACTCGAGAGCCCACTCCCTGGAAAGGGTTCCAAAGAATTCCACCAGTGCCTGGAAACATTCCGTACATTGAGATAAACATAAATCTATACGCATAACATGTTCATCATAAGTTAAGATGTCAAACCTGTGGTTCAATGGCATGTGTATTCACAATGATGCGCTTAATATCTGGCAACTCAGTGTAATGCTGCACAACATAAAAGGAAACGTGATCAATTAGACAGGAATAAGCCAGCGATTGCCACTTTCTAGCTTGAAAAGCTAAAGATGAGCTACATAAGTTCTACCTTGAGAGCCTGCATGTACAAGCCAGCTTTCTCGCAAAGTTGTGCAACACGAGGACGATCATAATGACTAAACATGCCATTAGCTAAGATAGCATCCGCAACATTTGGGAATGTAACCAGATTAACTTCTAAAACCTGTTCGAAAAGCAATTTCAAAAACATTGTATTAGGGAACACAACAATGAAAGATAACACAGTAGAAAAGAAGACAGGAGATGATCAAATGCTGACTTTGGTTTGAAGATATCCATGCTCTGGGAGGTTAGGCTTCAACACATCCAACAAAAACGCTGTTGCCTCACGGATCATGTTTCTCTAGATGGAAAAACAATTGGGTTAAAAAGAAGAAAAGCAAGGGCATAAATAATAGAATGAAGTCCACGTACAGCTAAACTGCATTATAAGCTGCACTCAAAGTCAAGATATTGCACCTGAAGGAAGAGATCAGTGATAGTATTGTAATCCACCGGGCAACCTCCCTCCATTTGAGACATCATCAAAGCGAAGTTAACAGCCCCCTGCCAAAGTTTACGTGAGTATAGTCAACTGAAAAGCAATTCTCCTGAACTCAAAGCAAGTGATAAACTGATATTCTAATCCTTAGAAAAAGTCGTCCAACCCCCCCCCCCCCCATTTACCTGTGCATCAGATCTCATAATTGTTTGAAGCAAGAATAAGTAGTCTGGCGTATACCCAACCTGCATGGGGAAAATAATAATACTAATAATAAGTAGCTTCCAGAGATTCAAAAAAGGGCAACCTGATGACAATTTATCTTAATTAGACCACAACATCGATTCCAATGCTTAGGAAGAAAGACAGATTGCTAGGGTGATCAGGAAACTCACCTGCTTCGAGTATATAAGAATTTTATCAAACTCTCTTCTTTCAGCAAAGGCAGCGACAACCTTAGGAGTTGCCCTAGCTTTGATATATATCTTGAGAGCAAGGTCATTATCTACTGTCTGCAAACACAAAAAGGTCATTAACATCAGAAAGACATGAAGGAATGAGAAAATATATCTTTTTTCAAAAGAAGCAACAACCAGAACAATAAATATGGACGGATCTTCACTTGCTGGCAGCTATAAGGTGTCAAGCACACAGCTCGCAAGAAAAGACGTGATGCAAAAACCAACATACCTTAACAAGGTCTCCGAGCTCTTCACTGCATTCAAGCTTGTCCTCTGCCAACCAATTTTCCAGAAGATTCTTTTTGTTCTGATTTACAACCATCCGTGACAATTCCAACGACTCGAAGGCATTTAGTTTCCCTCTCGTCAGCAACGTCCCAAAGTACTGAAGCAGAGGTGGTGTTTGCCCAGATTGGACCGGAACACTCTGCAAAAGAATGCAAATTACAAACATGAACCAAGAATGTATATCAACTTCAAAGAACCCCGCAAGAGCTGCAAGAGTTACATCAGCCAAAAATTCAGATTGGAATGTACCTGGAACTTGGCAACGGTATCAGGGGTGCGGAGTATACCCTGCGGAGATTCAGCAGCAAGCTCTGCAGCCTCCTTATACTTCGTTTGAGCAAATAGTTCCTGGAACCGCTGGACAACCTGAGGAAGAAAATACATATAACATATTAGTCTATCCAGTAGAGCATGAAAATTGCCGGTAAGAGCAGATGGAAAATTGCTTGGTTACCAAGTTCTCTGCACCAGGAAGGTTTCCTCTCTTAGCAAGATTAACAGCAAGCTCCAGATTGTTTAGCTGCAAAGACCGAGCAAGACTTTCATCTAGAACCGCATCCTTCTACATCAATTAGGATGATGCTCAAGAGAGAACCTCACCTGGCCACTAACAAAAGGAACAATTGTTGCTTCATTTACTGTAGCCAGCAAAACTTGGCCTCGTCTGTTGACAGCATAAAATCCACCAACTGAAGAAGCTTCAGCCGTCAAAAATATAGGATCTGGACTAATTCTGTTCCGATAAACTGCTGTTGCTGTCTCTAAGTCGTAAACAAAAAGAAGTCCAAGCTTGGTGATAACATAAATCAAACCATACTTCTGTGACACCTGTTATGTCATCAAAATAAATTATGAGAATGCATATCCTGTCCAATTGCATCGAAAGATCAACTAGTGATGTTTGTCTTAGGCAAGCATGCAAATTTTAGCTAAATTTCTAACCTGCATAGACACAGGGAAGTCATCAGCAAAGTCGGGAGGGAAGAACAGGTCGGCCTGTTTCTTGCTGAAGCCCGGTTTTCCTGAAAACACACATTGCCAGAATTAAGAGTTTAGAACTACTTATGAAAAATAGTAATGCTCGGACAGCATGCAAGACACCCAAGTACACAAAACGAAGACACGAGCTGCGATCATTACCAAGCTTAAACAGACATGAAAAACCACAGTCAGAAACATTAAAGGCCAAAAACTTTAAAAATTGATAGGTCCTGACAAAAAGGAAATCTGGAATAAATTGATAAGATCATAGTAATAATGTGATCATAGTAAATTGATAAGATACCTTGTTGAGCACCAAGTTCAATCACATGCAACTTTGATGTGATTTGTCCAGCGTTTGTAGTCTTAGTAGCAAAGCAAATGAGAGTCAAAGGATTTTCATTTCCAGCAACCTGATCATACCCAGAAAGACGTAAAAGTCAATGTAATCAGCACAGTATACATACAAAACAAATTTTGAACCCTAATAATCCTCCAAGGAAAAAGAGTATGGCAGTAATAAAAGAAGGGTGATGAGAATCAATCTGTACTTTGAATGTTGCAAATGATGCCGCATGAGCTTCAAGAGCTTGACTTCGCTGCTGATCAACCGAGAACAACTGCATATTACCCTTGACCAACTGTGGCCTCTGCAAGATAAACAAGATCACATGAGAAGAAATTAATCTTCATCACGAACAGATAGAATAAAACCATTGAGACCCCATTGAGACCAAGGTAAAAAACTACCTATCCTTGCAGAAAGTTAGAGAAGTGGAATGCAACCACCATACCCCAATGAAGCCAAAAACTATAACCCATTGAGATCCAACCATTCAAATACAAGATGCCATTGAACACATATCAGTTACACAAAAGGCACTCATGGAATTTGACATTACGATCACGATTTTTTTTTAAAAAAAATTTCCTTTCATTGGATCAACTGGGACTCTTCTTTCAATAAGACCAACTGAAACATTGAACACAATGAGCAAATATTTTTGTTAAAAAAAAATGACAAGAATGCCATGCTCTTTCAATAAGTCAATCACTAAGCATACCCAAAACGTGCAAGCAGCAATACATACAGCCATACATTTACCTAAAAAGATAAGTCCTTATTCCGTAACAAGGAGGAAAATTCAAAAAAGAAAGGTAATTCATAAAATTACAAACGATATGGTCCCCAAACATCACTACCAAAATTAAGGGCAAGCATATATCATCACTCACCTCAGGAGAACCAGGAGCTATTCCAATCAAAACCAGCCACTTCTCGGAAGGATTACAACGATAGTTTATTATCTGATTGCTCACTAGATTAGCTGTTCTGTCGAACATCTTCACTGGTTCCGAATCACCTAATACATACAAAGGAAAAAATATATAATGATAAGTCTATTTCAGCAGGGGAGCCACAGGATGAATAACAAGTTACTTAATTGTTATATGTGCAAAAGAATCTGGATTCTGGAAGCATGGAAGATGTAGATAAGTATGTGAGATCAGGGGCGGCGCTAGGGGGGCTGGTAGGGATCAAGGCCCCCCTATGAATCTGAAATTTACTAAAAATTATTGTATGTCGTATGTCCTAGAGGATCACAATAGTCAAGTGGTTTTGGCGCATTCTCTCAAAGTGTTGTTATTGTCTCAAAGTATTGTTTTGCAGATCGAATCCCTGCTACTGCTTCTTAAAAATTTTCTCCGCATTTTTCTTTCTCTGATTTGAAAGTTTTTCTCTAGCTTTTTCTGCTTTTTCCAAACTTTCTAGACTGGAATTTGGAGCATGTCTCCATTCTTTAATACTTTTCTATATTTAATTCCCTCTCACATCTAAATTACACCTCTCGCATCTAAATTGCAAACCAATTAGTAATAATTATAATTATGCTATAAAGTTTATGCTTTTGTTAAACTTTTATCTCTATTGTCTTAATAGGAGTATATCTTTTTCTTTGTTAAAAAAAGAACTTTATCAGACTGCATACATGACGAAATAAAATTAAATGAATACCAATATTTTGCTTAACTTTTTACTTTAACTTATGTTAGTTCTTTCCTTTTAAGAAAGTTCACAACTACAGCATAAACTTTGATTACAATAAATCGCATATATGAATTTTTTAGCTTTCATTTGCATTATCTAGAACATTTGTGCATTAAAAAAATGAATTGACATATAAACAATAGAACGATTATTACTTCTTTTCAAAAAAATATATACGATTATGACTATTATTAACCGTTCAAACTTTTGTATTCTTGACCGGCCCCCCTTATAAAGATTTTTTGGCTCCGCCCCCATGTGTGATGGCATGTATACAGCAAATGAAACAAAGGAAAAATATTAAGTCTAACTTGCCTTCGATTGACCAATGGAATACAGCATTTTGAGTAACAAGGCCCAACATCTTAGGAGTTATCCACTTCCAAAAGACAACCTGCTCGGGAATTCAGCTAGTTAGCAGACTTTCAAAGAAACCCAAGAGCATAAATAAATAAATAAATAAATCACAACCACCAAAAAAAGAAGAGGAAAAAAGAAAAATCAGTTTTACTAACAGACCTGATCAGGCATCTGGTAGGACTTCAACTTCGCTTTTGCCTCGATATTGAATATCTGTAGATGATCCTGAGTCGTTCCCGGAAGTTGGGCTACACAAAGGTTCAAAGCTCAAAGTCAACAGATATTTCCAAATTCAGCAGCTATGGAGATTGGACTACTTGGAAACATAAGATATACCCCCAAAATGTGGGAAGCATCAGCCTTATAGAGCTATTAGCTAATCATAATCACAAATTTTAAGGTGAGACTACGTGAATTGAGGTTATGAAACAGCTATCCAACAAATTCACCAGGTTAAAAACAATGATACAGTCACATGATGATCAAACAACCAAAAGGTCCAAAACACAAATCAGCACAACAGAGATATCCAAACATAAACAGCTGATTTGACAGATAGCAATATATTCCAAATACCACATTTCCCATTGTTTAAAAATTAAACCCACCTTTAAGTGCCAGGATTCTGGAGTTGGGATTCATCAAAGCTGAATCAGCTGTGATTGGCCTCCTCAACGGCTGCATAGGCATGTTCATATCAATGATGACAACACTGTTCTGTGGCGCTGTCTCCCGTACACAGATATACTTATCCGATTCCATCGTCACATGGGTGAACGTAATAAATTGAGAATTGATCCCAATACTAGGAAGCTGCAATCACAACAACATAGATTAAATTCAACACCATGGTCAGCACACCACTCACTAACACATTTAATCAACAAATGACATATTAAATTCGAAGTGGTGGTCGCAACAATATTAACATTCCTATAACATCATAGCACAAGCAACAAACGCATCATCGGCAACAAATATCCGTACGATTGATGCAAATGAGTTGACACTGGCTTGTTGAGTGACATTTTCAACAGCGAAACTCAACAAAATCAATGAGACTGTCCTCAATTGCAATCAGTCAACGTACAAACCACTCAAATATCAATGATCAGGCAAAACCTAATCAATTCAACAAATGACCATCGAGGTCAAACCTAGATCACCATCTAATCCTAGATCTCACCAGATCCACTCTTCCACCACTCCAACCACACAACCTACACCTCCGATTCAACTCCAATGCCAATCACACATCACCACCACCACAACACAAAATCCACAACGTCAATTCAACACCACAGATCGAATCGAATCGCATCATCACCATACCCTAATCGAAACATTCAAACTCCACCAGATCGAATCAAAATCAACACAATCGCACACACAATCGATGATTCAAAAACGGAAACGAGGATATGAGACTGAGACTTGAGACTGACCGTGAGCGCCTCCTTCATGACGATGGGAGCGTTGGCCGCCGCCATGGCTGATCACACCACCAGATCTGGCGCCCGACTCGATGACGGAACCCTCGATTGCGAGGGTTCGAAGTGGAAAAAGGGATCTGAGGAGTCGAGGAAAATGAGGGATCTGACGAGAAGGGGAGAAGGAGAGAGAGGTGTGTTGTGTGCGGAAAAAGGGATCGAAATGGTGAACGAGTACTTCTATTTATTTAACGAGTTTATTGTTTTCTTAATCGGGTTGGTTTTGTGGTGTGACTCCGTTATGAAACGGTGAATTGGTGAAAACTGGAAATGTTGAGCAAATTTTATGTTTTGTGTGTGTACAACAATAAATTGGATAATCTGATCAAGACTTAATGTCTGTAAAATACTTTTGTGTACGTTGGATTATTTAATAAGTTTATTGTCTTTTCTGAATCGGATTGGTTTTGTGATGTGGTTTTTGTTAAGCAACTTTGGGATTTGATTAGGTGAAAATTAGGATGGACGAGTTTCAGGAGACTCTTCTACGAGTCCATGTATGCCACTCAAGATGAACAATGGTAAACATAGACTTGGAAGGGTGGAAATCGAAGCTAACTAATGAGTTCAAAGCATTGGTAGAATGTAACCATCCGAAAAATTTCATAAATTTTAATTTCACGATAATTAATCTAAATAGTAAATTATCGAACATTATAATTTATTTTGCGGGATTAAAAGGATTGTTTGATGGTATAATGGGAAAAAAATATAAAATTTGAATGAAATACAACCCTAATATACAAACATGGAAAAATACGATCTTAATATCAAAAGACCGTATTTATATGAAAATGACTTAAACCTAATTTTGATAATTATTTCCCTTTATGTCAATTTGTACTCCACCCAAATTAAATCAATATCCACTAATTATCCACTAAATACTCACTAATTATCTACTTAAACTATTTAATTGATTTATTTTTCTATATATATATATATAAACTCTCTTCTTTTTGAAAATCTTATACAAATATAAAATAGAACACTCCTTACCATATAAGATTAGAGTTAAGTAAGAGAAAATAAGAGAAGAAGGAGAAGCTTGAGGAGAAGAAGAGAACTTAGATGATAAAACGAGTACAGGGACAATCCTTCCTCGTTATTTAGAGAAGGTGATCGTCTTGATTAAAAACTTCATGAAAAATTATAAACACTTTAATAAATTCTGATATAAATATATATTTCTAATGAAAACATTTTAATGAAAACTTATTTTTAATGAAGTTAATAAATCATAATTTACAGTTATAAATATTAAGATATAAATCAAAACTTGTAAATATATCAACCAATAAAAAATTGGTTACAAGTATAAGTTTGTGGCTTGGTATGAAATTATATAGTTGGTTTTAAACAAATAAGCCTATATCAATGGAAAGATATGGAAGTCTATATTCCATAACAGTTTACCAATGGTTATTTGGAGTTACATATAAAGAGTTATGAACTATTTAGTGAAGTAAGATCAAACTGTGAGAACTAACAAAAAAATATAAACTTAAACTAATTAACTGATATTATTGGTAAGGTTTAATGATGAAAGCTTTCATTCACTGTAAACACTATGGAGTCTAATTTATATAGAATTTTACGGAATAATTTTTGGAGTTGTATACAAAAAATTATAGATTTACATACATCGAAAGGTTATATAGAACAAAATTTAGAACGCCCGTTTCAGTGGCCAGGAAGCTCGTTCCAGATATTAGAATGCATGTTCCAGATATTAGGACACCCGTTATAGAGGTCAGGATGCTATCTCAGAATCTTCTGGACCGAAAATGATCGTTTTGATCCCAAAATAGTTCCAAACATTCACAAATATCACTAATGATATTCAATTTAAAAAATCATCATCATGGACAATCAATATAAGTATCAAAGGATTGTACAAAACTCGACATCATCTTATAACGTTAATATGACGATGTTTAACTCTGTAACACGAACAAAGAAATGTAACACGATCAGGAGACTTTGCTCGTTAAGACTCAGAGGACAAGCCGAGGGTGCGTGAGAAAGTTACAATAAGAAGATAACGTTTAGATTTATTGTGTGTGACAATGTCATTATTATACCTTCACTATAATAATATGCATTGAAATCTTGAACGTAGTCACTAAATATAACTAACGTAAAATATTGATTGCAATTGTTGTGCTCTAAATATCGAGTGTTGTATAGTATTGTTACGTGATGTGTGTTATGCATTGTTTACTGGTATAATGAGGATGAGGGCGTAAAATGAGTATAAATCCATAATTGATGAGATAACTCCGTATTATAAAACACAAAGAGTGTTGTGTCTGTCGTTTGTGTTATACAGTGAGTTGATGGTGTCACTCTTTCATCTACCTTGTGAAATCATTTTGATATGAAGGAAACTCACTATAGGAGATCCTGAGCTCCAGTTTGGCTGATTCCTTTTCACCGATGTCCCTTTTGCCAAACCTGAATAAACCTTGATAAGTTGAAATTGAATAAGTCTTGTTAATGGTATAATTATATCACTGAAGATATCTATTATCTGTCATCACTATGTTTTTTACATGATAATTATGAATATCGGATTGATATAATAAGTCCTAGAGTGTTGAATCAAAGGATCTAAGTGATCATTTGCCTTTTCTTTTCTTACCATCTTCTCTCGTGTAACCCCTAATAAGAGGACGACATATTATTAAGCTCATATGGCTCACGATAATTATTTTTCCGTGTTTTTTTTTCTCTATGTTTTTTCAGAAGTAGAGATGACAAGTAGGCGTGATATAGGTTATGGTGGTAATATACATCTATTGTAATGTAATTATAGACTAAGTAAAATATATAATAAATAATGAGTTTCCGATGTATTAGATAACATTATTGATTTATATATACGTTGATTTTATTTATTTTTGTACATAAGAGAGTTAAGTAATTTTGTCTAACTAGAGTGTGGGGACTCAGTGATAGTGACGGTCATTTGTATTATTAAGTATTAATATAAGATAAACAATCAGGGCGTTATATGGAGGAAGCGCTTCGCCAAATTTCTGGAAAGAAAGCTCCGGGGTTGGATGGGCCAAGGAGACACAATGTTACCCTTCCTGTTCATAATCTGCACGGCATTATCTTTCCTCATCAAGAGAGAAGTGGCGAGGGGACGTATCAGTGGTATCTCAGTTTGCAGACGAACACCTGTGGTACACTATCTTCTTTTCGTAGACGATAGTGTCCTGTTTGGAAAGACAATGCAAGACGAAGCAAACTCCATTAAAAAACTGTTACAAGACTATGAAAGTGCGTCCGGATATATGATCAACAGGGACAAATCAATCGTGTGCTTCAGCCCAAACACCCCGGAAGCAACAAGAACAACCTTTGTATAAACACTAGGGGTTAAAGAGGAACCAGACACGGGAACTTACCTCGGTGTGCCTTCGAGCTCGGGTAGATCAAAAAAGTTAGTTTTCAATGGTATCAAAGATTGAATGCGCCAGGCTTTATCCCGATGGGAAGGGATGCTGCTCTCAGCAGCGGAGAAAAAATCCTCATCAAAGTAATTCTACAGGCAATTCTGATATATTTGATGAGCTGTTTCCGAGTGCCGTCAAGCATGGTAGTGGACCTACACCTTGAATGCAACAAACTCTAATGGGGCACATCGAGTGTCAAGTGAAGGATTCACTGGGTCAGAAGAGTAAGGGTGGCCTGAACTTTAGAGATTTTGGATGCTTTAACGATGCGCTCCTAGCCAAACAACTGTGGAGGATGATCCATAACCCTAACTCCTTGGCAGCACAGCTTCTCAAAGCTAGGTGCTATCCAAGCTGCTCGATCCTGTCAGCTGGCATTGGCAACAATCCATCTCACGTATAGCAGAGTTTATGGCGGGCGATAAGGCTTCTTAAATAGGGAATAAGGTGAAGGATGAACCTTGGATTCCCAACATATCTGAGGGCAAGCTGCAGGACGATCTACCACACCTAACCCAGGATGCAAAAGTCTCAGATCTCATAGACAGTGTTGAAGGAAAGTGGTGTGAGGATGTGATACGGCTTAATTTTACTGCGGAGGTCCCCTAGGAAGACCGGACATTAAGGATATACTGGGTTTGGGGCCCTGAGGAGAGCGTCATCTTCAAGGTCAAATCAGCGTACAAGCAAGCTCGCTGATGAGGGAGGCCAAAGACGGAGCCACAGGTCTGCAAAGCCCTCTGCCGATGGTAAACTGGTCGAAGATCTGGAATCTGCCCATTCACCCGAAGACGAAGCACTTCCTGTGGAGTGCGTGTCATAGTTATCTCCCTGTCGTCGATGAGCTCAGAGGAAAGGGGATGCAAGTCCAGGGAGACTGTCCTGGCTACGGAACAGAATATGAGTCGATCACCCATTCTCTTCTCGCATGTCCTAAAGCCCAAGAGATATCTGGTCACCGAGCCCTTTTGTGAACACCAAAAGAACCATCATTTATGGGATCTGGACGAACAGGAACCAAAGGCTCGACAGAGGCCAAATTAAACCCGTTGTCCAGCTTGCCCTGAACTTTAAATGCAGAATTGATGAGTCTGCATGTGAAGGAGAAGAAATCAAGGGAATCGAAACAAGACACCGCAGTTGG
>LIEC01009531.1:0-33541 GCA_001925005.1 Drosera capensis | reverse complement strand
AACAAAGTGGGAATGATGTATTATGAGATTTGTATCAAATCGGTGATAAGGAGTTTCTAAATTTTTAGATTGTACATCCATCATATATTTGAATCGTGATTATTAATTTCTATTATATATAGTTTAATCTTTCTTATCAATTTGAAAAAAAAAACATTAGACTGTTGTCACCCAAATTTGAATCATATCTATACTACTCCTATATACTAAGCCAATTGACATGATCATATGTTGGTGTTGTGCTGGACGATCATGACCGTTCAAGATTTTTTCAACAATTAAATATACTAATTAAAAAAAACAATAACATAATATTAATGATAGTCGTCATCTTAATTTTTGTTGTGATATATCATGAGCGTCTAAAATAATAAATTAAATATCATACTTAAAAGATACTTAACAAATCCTAATTGCGTAATATCTATTTGCCAAAAAACTTTATGTCGGAATAATATATATTTGTTATACAAAATCTAGATGATCAAAATTAAATTTATATTCGTACCAATCTAAAATGTGTGGGATATTTTAACATCGCATTGGGAGATCATGACTATTCAAAATTTAAAAGAATAAACCAGATTTTTATTTTGAACAAATGTAAAAAATTTAAGAATCTAAATTCAATACATGTATTGATAGATGTTGATCTTATACTCCTTCCGTCTCAAAATAAGTGAAACGTTAGATCATCACTACACTATCCAACACGTTTTATGAGAATTCGTTTTAACGATATAAGAAAATTACGTCACTGACTCAGGGATGAAATACATAACTTAAAATATAATTTATTTTTCACGATAATTTTATATAAAACGATATTTGAGTATTTCACGAATCGTTCGTAACACGTCAATTTTATTGTGTTAGTACTATTTATTTATTGGATAAATTATCTAGAGATACCACCTTGCAAAAAAAAAAAAAAAAACCAATAAATACCACCCCTATTTTTTTTCAATGGAAATATCCCATTATCTTTTTTATTTAAATTCGATCAGTACTTTTCTGATTTTCAACGTTTCTCTTTTCTTTTTCTTTTTTTATCACAAAATGTTGCTTGTGTCTGTGTTATTGTTTTTTTTTTTTTAAATTCAATCCGCACTTTCCTATTTGCAACCTTTGCCTTTTTCTTTTTTTCTTTTATTCACAAATTTTTGCTTTTTTGGATATGATTTGATTCTTCAATTGTGCAAAAAATCAATTTCCTCTCTGTCTTTATTCATCATCGTCGTCATGAAGAACGACTGAAGGTTGGGGAACACGATTGTTCAGTTCGTCGTCGTTGTTTTCATAACCTAGTCGTCAGTTTGTTGTCATTATGATTTCATCGTCATTATTATCGTCAGTTCGTCATCGCGCTGTTGTCAGTTCATCGTCGTCTTCGTTAGTTCATCGTTTTCTTCGTCAATTCGTCGTCGTTATCGTCATGAGTTCGTCGTTGTCATCATAAGTCTGTCGTCAGTTCGTCATTATCATGAGTTTGTCGTCAGTTCGTCATCATCATGAGTCTGTCGTGAGTTCGTCATCATCATGAGTTTGTCGTCGTCGTCAGTCCATCTTCATCGTTATCGTCGTCGTTAGTTTGTTGTCGTCGTCTTTAGATCGTCATCATCCTCGTTGTTTGTTGTGTTATGATTGACAACAATCATGACATACTGACATGCAGTATGTGGTTCCATGATTATAGCATTGAGTGAGACTGATGATGTTTTCTGGTTAGGATGTAGATTTCGATTTGAAATTGATTTTTTTTTTGAAAAATCAATATTTTGTGTAATTAATGATAGTTTTGTTACAAAAGCTAATATAGTGTAAATCTTTCAACATGTAAATAATTACAATAAATATTGATAGGTATCTTTCGGGAAAGAAATCAAGGTGTGGTATTTCTGTGTCATTAGTTCTTCATAGGATATCTATCAAGATTTCTTCCTTATTTATTTCACTCTTTTTGGGACGGAGGAAACAATATATTGCTTTTGATCCCATACATTCACGGGTGGATAAAACTAGTTAGAAACTATAAACTCACAAAGCACACTGTCAATTGTATTAGATTCAAACTCAAAACTTGAAAAGGAGTTTTGATTATTTTTCTCTCTTTTTTTATACTTCACATCTTAAATAAACTCACGAACAAATTAATCAATTTTTAGCTTAATTTTTCAATGGATTTTTTTTTTGAAAAGCCAAGTGGATTATTTATATTGATTTCTTCCTAAATACATAAGAATCAATCAACTCCATCTATCAATGATATTAGAGCATCCACAACGCAATCACAACTCTCCATCTAAATCTCTAAAATCTTCTGAAATAGAGAAAGTTTTTTTTTTGTCGCAATAATATTGAAAAAACACTTTTAAAAATTTTAAATTAAATTCTTATAAATGAGTTCAATGTCCAAACTTTCATTCAACGTTTCTATTTTCTTTTTCTTTTTCTTCAACAAACTTCTCTGTCTCATCAAACTTTGATTCCCTTATATGGGATCGTTTAATTAAAAAACAAAAAGATGAGATTACATTATTCTAAGAAGGAATCTCTATTTCAATTTAGTGTCTTCATAATAATTCCAAAATTCCTTATTTTTGAGCTTGAGAGTCAAACACCAACGTGGATACTATTGGAACTCAATATTGAGAATCGTCAATAAAAACTCGAATGCAATAAAAAGTCGATCTTGTACGTTCACAGAGTCTGGCTGCGTCTCATTTTTACTCACCTTCGCTCCACAGAGAAGATAAAATCTTCGTCAACCCTAGTTTAACTCGTACTTCTCCCCGTCGGTTACCTTTCTCAAACAGCCACGCCGCCTCTCATCCACCTCTTCTCCGTCCCCGCTGTCATCTGGCGCTCCTCCCCCAATTCCTTCGACGATTCCTCCTCGGCTGTTCCTACTCGATTCGACTCAATTCCCCTCTCCCTCGCTTCATCTCCGATCCGAGACCGAAACCAGATATGGTGAGTATGGAAATGAAGGTATTGAAGTGGTTTTGATTGGTGAATTTGGGGATTAGGGTTTGATGTGATTGCGTTGGTGTGGTTGTTTTTGCAGAGTGAGAAGACGGAGACGATGGAGATGTCGGCCGAGGAGCTTGAGAAGAAGAAGAAGAAGGAAGAGAAGGTGAGCTCGATTTCTCATCAGTTTTGTTTACATTTTTTCGCCGTAATTGTTGCAGTATTGTTTTCTTGTACATTGGTGTAAAAATTAAATTTTTGTTGCCAATGCGTTGGCTCTATCGCTACTTTGGAGAATAAGGGTGAACCTTTTGATGGATTTATTATAGATAAAAATCTTTTGGAGGACGTCGGCTGGGTTTTGTTGTTGTTTTTTCAGAGTAGATTGGTATCGGTATTGGATTTGCTGATGAGGATACGTTTGATTTTGTGTGGTAGGCAAGAGAAAAAGAATTGAAGAAGCAGAAGGCTGCAATGAAAAAGGAGGCCGCGAAATTTCAGGTAACAACGTACTCTTAATAGGTCATTCTACTTGGTGATTGCTAGTCGGGTCGGGTTGTATGATTTGAGGTTAAATTCTGTCTCTTAACTCTATTTACCTTACACAACGGTCGTGGCATGTTCAGCAACCTTCCAGCGTCTCTAAAAAAAGTGAAAGGAAGAACCAAAGGAAAGATGCGGAAGAAGAGAATGGCGAGGATTATATAGATCCGCAAACTTCTCTTGGTGAGAAGAAATTATTCTCCCGTATGATGGCTAAGCAATACAATCCAAGTGTGGTGGAAGCATCGTAAGGGTTCTTCCCCTCGTCGTCTGGAAAACACTTTGGTGTTTTTGTTTTAACTTCTAACCTCTTCTCATGTACTTTATGAGATTAGATGGTATGCTTGGTGGGAGAAATCTGGCTTTTTTGTTGCAGATGCTAAAAGATCCAATCCGCCATATGTAATTGTAAGTCCTGATTCTCTTATTTGACTTGAATGCATCTAGTTATAATTTGACATTGTCACTGATTCTTGCCATCAATCATGAGATGCAATGGGATTTGAATATCTAAAGCTCTGTTTCCATCCTTTTGAATATTTATGTGTATAAAATATTTGTGAACTTGAAATATGCTAGCTTGTATGATTATTTAATATTTGAATTTGTTTTTAGATAAACTGATGTAAACCAACATGTTCATGGGAATAGTTGTATATATTCACTCGTTTTTGTAGGAACTATATTTTTCATGCGATAGCTACGAGTATGCACTTCTATATTTTCTTTTTGCTTTGTGTCAGTTCATGAATAAAATCTCCACAGTGGTAAAAGAAGTATAAGATTTAAACATAAAAAGGAAAAAACAAAGATCACGAACTTAGCTCTTTGTGAGCCGGAACTAGTTCAGTAGGTCTCAACCTCAATTGCTATTCTGCTGAAGTGCAGCATAAATCCATGAACATATCAACAAAACACCTATAGTAGTCCAACGTGGTAGTGTCAATGGAGATGATGCCTCAAAAGTTGCTTCATTTAGATACCTGATTTTCAGTGAAGTTAATATTATGGTTTTCTTGAGTTTGATTTTTAGTTTCGACGGTCTCACTCCCTTTGAAAAACCTAAAATTATGAAGATTGGATGCTAAGACAATGCTCGATTATTAATCTAACATCTCATTGTTGAGTATTGTTTCCCATATTGGGTTGGGTGTGGAGGAGGCAAGGTGTAGGCTTATAACTTATAAGTAGAATTGCAAACCCAAATTGTAAAGACAAGTTTTATATCCGTGCGGGCCAATGATGGCTAGCCAAAAGTCGACAATATCTTGACATAGAGATTGGACTGCATGTAATGCACACCTTGGTCCTAACATTCATTTTTAGCTTAGTGGTTTTGGCCTGTACCAGGGTCCAGCTCAGCTCTTCATGGTCGTGCAGGTATTCTCCAGGCCAATCTTAACTTGTCTGTATTAAATTTCAGGTTCTACCACCTCCGAATGTTACTGGAGCTCTTCATATAGGGCATGCTCTTACTAGTGCTATCCAGGTTTGTTGTTTTGATACTCTGTTGATGATAGCTAGTTTTGAGTACATTCTCAAAATTCGGTGTATTTCTTACAGGATACTATTATTCGATGGCGAAGAATGTCTGGATATAATACCTTGTGGGTTCCTGGTATGGATCATGCAGGGATTGCAACACAGGTTCTTTTTATACGGAATTGTTGCTTTGTTCCATTCTGTATGTTGTTTCTAATTGCTAGTTTTCTTGCTTTATGAGGAAAGATATATATATATATATAAAATCCACATTCTCTTATTTGGAAATCAGCCTAAGGTTCCTGAAGAACCTTGTACGCAATCATTTCTTTCTTACGAATTTTGAGTGATATCTAAGGTGAATGAAATAATTATGCCGTATCGGTGTGTGGAAGAGTTCTGTTATGAATGGGAATTTGTTTATTTCTTATTTCCTGCTCAAAAGCAAAGAAAGGGCTCTTATTTTTTTATGGAGAACCAGTGACATTACATCTTTCAAATAGAAACGAATAATTGGTCAAGGTGTAGGATAAGGGTGTTGGAAAAAAGTGGAAATTCTAATGCACATCTTAAGCGGTTATGGTTTAGGGTTCATCCATCTCAAAACTTGCGTTTTTCTGAGCCTTCCTTGTATGATGTATCATGATTCAACCATGTCACTTGCAGGTGGTCGTGGAAAAAAAGATTATGCGGGAGAGAAAATTGACGAGGCATGATCTTGGGCGTGAGAAATTTGTATCCGAAGTAGGATTGGGATCTTGAACTTTTTTGGCCTTAATTATAATATTACATATTTACATTGAGAATGTAGGTTATTATCTTTCTCATTGCGACTGTTCTGTATCAGGTTTGGAAGTGGAAAAATGAGTATGGTGGCACCATATTGAGACAACAACGTCGGCTGGGTTCTTCTCTTGACTGGTCTCGTGAGGTGAGTTATATTGCTATTGTTATTGTTGTGCAGACTCGTAGTGGTTTGCTACTTAATTTTTTTCCCACATATTTCTTGGTTTTCATTTGTTCCTTATTGTCTCTTTCTTTTTCATTGTAGTGCTTTACGATGGATGAGAAACGGTGCCATGCTGTAACAGAGGCGTTTGTGAGGCTTTTCAATGAAGGTCTTATTTATAGGTAAACTTCCTTACAAGCCATGTTTGGAATGTTCATTGGTTTATGGGTACTTATAAATATTGTTAAGGGTTCTTCTATTTCCTTAGGCTTGACGAATAGTCTTAAGACCATTTACAATTGTTTCTCTATCTCTATCCCTACTCTGCACATCATCTTTGACATATAGGGGCTTAATTTCCATCTTTTGCATCCAATGGTTTTCTTTAAGTTGGTTCCCTATATACACTAAAATCTTCTCAAAAAAATAAAGAAAAAACGGAATTTGTTTCCAACAAAAATACTACTAACAAAAAGTAGAATTTTTAGATAAAGAAATAACCTCGTAATGTGCTGTCTTACAATTCATGGGCCGATATATTCTTTTTGTGATGTCATATTTGCTTCCTAAAAGAACCTGTGCTCTGGTGCAATGAACTTTCTACAATGAAGACCGGAGATTTGGAGAAGTGGAATTGTGGCATCTAGCTTCCCTGAACTTCTCTATTTACATCGGCTATTTGCTGAAATATTGCATTCTCTCTCTCAGCCTTAACGTGTACAGATAGTGGAAGGATCATGTGTCGCCCACATCAGACTGTATTATGCTTTGGTTCAGTGATTGGCAAAATAGAATTCATGAATTGCACAAAGAACCTTGCTATATTTGTGGACGTGTGGTTTCTATTTTTGTTTGTTTCTTCTGATAACAGATGATTGGTGCACTTTTTTCTTTCTCATTTCAAGTTGCTAAAGTTTGCTCTAGCCAGTTCTATTTCTTCTTCTTTTTTTCCTGGTTGCCGTTATTGATATCTTCCTTTTTGTTTTTGCAGAGCTCTTCGACTAGTGAATTGGGATTGTGTATTGCGGACAGCAATTTCTGATATCGAGGTGTGTATCTTAATCTTATCGCTGGTTGTGGATAATTTTGGCCTGCTAACATGTTAATCTACTATGTTTAGGTAGACTATCAGGATATCAAGGAGAGGACACTGTTGAAAGTTCCTGGATATGAAAAGGAAGTGGAGTTTGGTGTTCTAACATCATTTGCTTACCCTCTGGAAGGTAATCTGGGTGAGATCGTTGTGGCCACCACGAGAGTAGAAACTATGCTTGGTGATACGGCAATTGCAGTGCATCCTAAGGACTCGAGGTACCAACATATTCATGGAAAGTTCGCTATTCATCCGTTCAATGGACGGAAGCTTCCTATTGTCTGTGATGACATTCTTGTTGATCCAAATTTTGGCACTGGGGCTGTCAAGGTGTGTAGTTTCAATAGGTATGTCCATTCAAAAATGACAACTTTCCCTTTTCTTTGAAGTTCACTTTTTGTCGTTTTGCATATGCAGATCACCCCAGCTCATGATCCTAATGATTTTGATGTTGGAAAACGTCACACGCTTGATTTCATCAATATCTTCACTGATGATGGGAAAATAAATGGTAACGGAGGCCCAGAGTTCGAGGGGATGCCACGTTTTAAAGCCCGTGAAGCGATAACTAAGGCTCTGCAAGATAAGGTGAATCTATTCTCTTGGGCATTCACTAGCAGTTCTGTAGGCATTGGATTGCTAAGTGGATTGAGATTCTCTGTTGGTAGGAGAAAATAAGTATGAAGCTTTTTTTCTTCTTCTTCTTTTAATTATGCAGAAAAAGATCGGATCCTGTTTTCCCATTTCTTTGCATTAGTTGGGAGGACTGACATTTCACTTTCCAAACTGATTATTTCTTGAGGCATTCTTGTCCTAGAGCTTTACCCTCTAACAGCTCATTTTAGCTCCTTCCGGCTCTAGTTGGACAACCATCACTATATTTTTGTTTTGTGATTTCTGCGGTCATTGCTTACAGCAGAAAGTAACTTCAGCTCGACCTGCAAAATGGTCCCAGACATTGTTAATCTGATGTTTACCTTGGTCATTCATTCGTATGCCATGTGTAATTTGAGTTTTATTTGACCTCTAATTGGCTTGGCCATAGCCTCGTGCACCAGATCTGCCCCTTCCAGGCAGGCTGCTACGAACTCCCATGTATGCAGTATGCATTGCCTATTGGTTAGACACATGCTTCCATGCGTTCCTATGTATTAAGGTTTCCTTAAGGATTTTTTTTGTATTTAATTGTTCAACTCGGTGGAAGTATACAATTTATCTAATTATGGAATCATGAAGAGTCATTAGTTTATTTTAGTTTAGTAAGTACATAGTACCAATTTTAAAGTTGTATTCTATGGACTTACTTCCAACGTTTATCTATTTAGGGACTATATAGAGGTGCTAGTAATAACGAGATGCGGCTTGGTGTTTGTTCTCGAAGCTATGATGTAGTGGAGCCAATGATAAAGCCTCAGTGGTATGTTAACTGCAGTAGCATGGCAAAGGAAGCGCTTGATGCGGTAATGAATGAAGAAAATCCAAGGATTGAGATCATCCCAAAACAATATGCATCCGAATGGAAAAGGTAGATTGGTTTTCGTTGTTTTTTTGTTCTTTTTTTTTTTTTTTTTTTTTGTATGTGTGCGTGTGTCGGGGTGTGTGTGTGTGTTGGTCACTTGGCTTGCTTCTGATATAGTAAGTGATATGATGTTGGATATTCGCTTGAGCACTTGATTGTCTGCTCAGCAAAACCTTGTTTCATTTTCTTTCTGTCCCTTGGCTGAATCGTTTCTGATGAGATCCTCTAAATACATTATCCATGGATCATTCTGAAGTCTATCGCCTGATATTTCATCTGTTAATACTTTTTATCTCCTTTAAGAATGCAGAGTGTTTGTTGTTCACTTGGCTTGCTTCTGATATAACAAGTGATATGATGTTGGATATTCGCTTGAGCACTTGATTGTCTTCTCGTTAAAACCTTGTTTCATTTTCTTTCTGTCCCTTGGCTGAATCGATTCCAACGAGATCCTTTATATACATTATACATTTGCTTGGATTATTCTGTAGAATATTGCCTGATATTTCATTTGTTAATACTTTATATCTCCTTATGGATTAAGTGGCGGAACAATTACAGGTGGCTTGATAACATACGTGACTGGTGTATTTCAAGGCAGCTTTGGTGGGGTCACAGGATTCCCGCATGGTATGTTAGTTTTGAGAACGATGAACTGAAGGAGCTTGGTTCTTATGATGATCGTTGGGTGGTTGCTAGAAATGAGGAGGAAGCTCGAAAAGAGGCCAGTGAAAGATATCCTGGGAAAAAGTTCACTATATCTCAAGATCCTGATGTGCTTGACACTTGGTTTTCGTCTGGACTTTTTCCACTTACTGTGCTGGGTTGGCCTGATGAAACAGAAGATTTGAAAGTTTTTTATCCAACTTCCGTTCTTGAGACTGGTCATGACATTCTCTTTTTCTGGGTTGCTCGAATGGTTATGCTGGGAATGAAATTGGGAGGTGATGTACCTTTCAGAAAGGTAATCTAGCTCTTTCTATTCATTGTTCTCAGAGTCACATGTCATTACCCTCATGTTGTTTAGCTGGAGCATTGATAGTTATAACTAATCAGAACTCACTCTTTAGTCAATGAATATCTCTTTGTTCAATTTTTGTTTTAAATTCACAAGGCTGAGGTTCTTCCAATTAATAAGGCCAATTTGACTAGGCTATAAGATTTGGTGTCGTAAAGGAAACATCATTTTCAAGTGGCTGTTAAGAATAGGAACAATCTGTTTATGAAATTTACAGTTAGTGAATCATGACATCTTCACCAATAACGGTTGACATAGAGCTCTGAAAGAAGGATAAGACGCTTGCTTACGCTATCAAATTTACAGAATTTTATATGTTGTAGCTTACATGACTGATTCAACAGTTTTTCTGGCATAAGAATTAAGAAACTTATGCAAGCTTGTCGATATCTTATATCAAAACCTACAACTCTACACATTTTGCTTAAAAATGGCAATATCATTGTTTTCTTGCTTAAAAATAATATATTTTCTTAGTTTCCTTGTGCACGTATAGTGTGGAAGCTATGCTTTTTTGATTGGGTGAGTTTATATGCAGATGACTGGCCATTTTGCTTACAAATGGCAATATAACATGCTTTTCTTGCTTAAAAATAATATATTTTCTTTGTTTCCTTGTGCACGTATAGTGTGGAAGCTTTGTCTTTTTGATTGGGGAGTTTATATGCAGATGACTTGTGCACAGAAGGCATATATATAACCTGTAATGCTGTGTAAAAAGGTAAATAACTCATGTTTTTCGAATATCTTTAGGTATATCTGCATCCAATGATCCGTGATGCGCATGGGCGAAAGATGTCTAAGTCCTTGGGTAATGTCATTGATCCTCTTGAAGTTATAAATGGTGTAACTCTACAAGGCCTCCACAAGAGACTGGAGGAGGGTAATCTGGATCAGGCTGAGCTAAAAACTGCTAAAGCTGGACAGGAGAAAGATTTCCCCAATGGAATCTCTGAATGTGGTGCTGATGCACTTCGTTTTGCTCTTGTTTCCTACACAGCTCAGGTTGGAACTAATGCCAGTTCTTTTTCTTGTGATTGGATATGTGTAATTCTATCTTCTAACATATTGCCATCCTTCTGTTTGACCAGTCTGATAAAATAAATTTAGATATTCAAAGAGTTGTTGGCTACCGTCAGTGGTGCAATAAGTTGTGGAATGCGATCAGATTCGCAATGAGCAAACTGGGAGATGACTACACGCCTCCGACGAATGTAGTGCCAGAAATTATGTCCTTTTGCTGCCAGTGGATACTTTCAGTACTTAATAAGGCTATTGGCGAAACTGTGGCATCTCTTGAGGCGTTCGAGTTCTCGGATGCAGCCACGGCTGTTTACTCATGGTGGCAGTTTAAGTTGTGTGATGTTTATATAGAAGTAATTAAGCCTTGTTTTGTGGGTTCTGACTCATCCACTGCATCTTCCAAACGCTTTGCTCAAGATGTACTGTGGTTGTGCCTAGAAACTGGCCTCCGCTTGCTTCATCCATTTATGCCTTTTGTTACTGAAGAATTGTGGCAACGCCTCCCTCAACCAAAAGATTCTGCAAGGAAAGAGTCTATAATGATATGTGAGTATCCCTCTGTAGTGAAGGTAAGCATTCTTGCTCTCTAACTTTGCTACACTTTTGAAATCACAACTCTTAATCAGCTTTTTCAGTGGAAGTAGCCAAGTAGGGGAGCATTAGTTCACCTCGAGACTACCACTCACCTTTTTTGGGAAAGCGTTAAAAGTTCTTTTATTACTAATGATGGAGAAAAAAGTACCCAAAAAAAAAAAAAAACTCCCTTACATGAAACTTGCTCTGTGGTAATCCATGCAAGTCAAGACACAACGATCCATGCCATGATCCTAAGCATACATGGGTCATGCCGTCGTAGGAGCCTACTAATCACCATGCTTTGTCTGTGACACTGGAATTTGATTGGCCAGCTGTGAGCTTTGACATTAGTTGAACTGTACTTCCATTGTGCTATTCTAGTTGCTCTCTTTCCTTTTCAGACACCAGTGATTGCATCATGAATTGGTATAGCGGTTACTGTTCGTGTAGGCAGAGTCTGTAAAACAGCTTTTTCTAAAATTTTCAAAATTCTTGATTTTAGGGTATTCTGTTCTTAGGTCTTACTTTTTAGGATATAGCCTTGTTTTCATTTTCTTGTTTTGTTTTTGATTATTTTTAGCCATGTTGTGTTATTTTTGTGTTGTTATTTTTGTGTTGTATGTTTACTTATGAGGACATTGGAAACCGTCTCTCTACATAGATAAGATTGCATTCACTACGCCCTCCCCAGACCCTGTGAATTGACAGGATCATCTGAATTGTTTTCTGCTACACTTCCTCCCCCCCCCCCCCATCCCAAAAAATACTACAGATTGTTTTTAAGTGACAATATTATCCTTTGCAGTCATGGACGAATGACAAAGTAGAGCAGGATATGGATCTCATTGAGTCAGCTGTTAAAGCTCTCAGGTATCTTAGGTCACTGATGCCAGCAAAAGAAAGGCACGAAAGGTAGGACTTCTATCTTGACTTCTGTTTGTCTCAAACTTTTAAAAGTTAGGGATATCGTAATATCATCATTCTTTTCCTTGTTTGATTGTAATGATTTCTTGAAGTTGCAATTAATGTTCATAAAGCTTCCCTTATTATGGATTGCAAGAAGCTTCATGCGAGGTCATCCTCATGTTGTGTTTCAGTTGATCTCTTAGATGTGTAGAGTTCTTCTTCCGAGAATGATCAGATCTTGAATTGATCTGCTGTGGTGCCGCATGCAACATTGAGTTATAGTTTTCTTCGTTTCCTTTGAACTTCTTTAGAAATTGCATTTATGGTTTTTTCAGGCGCCCGGCTTTTGCACTGTGTCAGACAGATGAAGTTGCAGAAATAATTAACCGCCACGAGCTGGAGATTCGCACCCTTGCAAACGTGTCATCATTATCGGTTGGTTATCCTAGACATCGTCTTTGTGATTATTTCTTTTCTTCCTGTTTTTGAATGTCATACCTTGTTTCTGTTTGGATTTGTGTCGTTTTTATATCCTCTGTCTTATGCAATAGTTTATCTGGTGATCTTTATGTAAGAATATTAGAATATCTTTATTGAGACTATCTTATGTTGGTATATTGGATTAGGTTTTGAGATTGGATTATTATATAGACATGCCATCTTTGTTCGTGGAAAGTGAATATGATCACACTACTTCTGCATATCTGCGTATTCTGCGGCTTAGTTTGATCTTTTGATGCAGCGTAAAGCGTGGATAACAAGATTAAAGTTCTCGACTTTAATCTAGAATACCTTGATATCACAAGGAAAACGAAGAACGAACCTTCAAAAGGTTAAATCCAATCTTATTGCTGAAAACTTTAAGCCTAACATAGTATTTATAGGATCGCTAAATGATTTAATGAGTACAAAATAAAGATGAAAACAAGATAAGATTAACATATCCAAACAATTAAAAATCTGATCTAAGATCTAATAAATATCAAACTAAAGATGAAAAAAAAAAACAACTTCGTCAGCCTCTGTTATCTATTGCAGCTTTGGGTTCATGAACTTCTCCTACTATTGTGTCTTGGTCTAGTTCTCCTGTCATTAATTCCTGGTACGGTTCTTCTTCCATTATCAATTAGTCAGGGTTTTTATTCATATAAAGGTCATTTTAATGTTTTTTTGATAGATTTTTGCGTTTCCAAGTGATTTGATGTTGTTTTATGATGTTTTTAGTACTTTTCATTTGGTTTTGAGTTGTTTTAGTCTGGGTTTTTTGTACTATTTCAGCTTGAATTTTCTTCTGCTGCTCCCAGTACTGTTGCCTAGTTCAATTCTCCTACTAAGCCTGGTTCTTCTTCTATGGCCCATTTTGGTTCTCTGAATAATGAATACTATAGATATAATCATTCATTGTTTATGTAAAATAATTATTGTATAAAAATTATTTTAGTTTTATTATTAATTGTTATTATTTTTGTTGCATAAAAGATTTGTACATTGATTGATTTTATTTATTTTCTCATTAAATAGTTATAAATTTGATGCTTGTAAGATTTTAATCACACCGTTTAACTCGTAATCAAAGGACAATAAATTAATTGGATAAAAATTTTATTAATTCCATTAAGCATAAATTACTTGATTGTGTTTTATTTGTTTTAAAAAATGATAATTCTCGGTCTGTCCTTTACTAAAATTAATTTGATAAAAATTCTTTTAAAAACAAAATTTTTCGTTAGGATTTTATTTATTTTTATCATCAAATAGTTATGATTTTTTTAATTCCATTTGATTTAGATTTACATGGATTTTTTTTCATTACATGCATATCATCCTGAGTAAGTGGACCCATAGCTATAATCTCAGGCTTGATCTCTTCAGCTCTATGAACCTTTTCCCCCTGCTGCTGCTTTTTATAAAATTCAACAATAACTTGTTGGATTTTCACTTCAGACTTGATATATGTACCATCCTCCCTTGTAAGATCATGGATCACGCTCCTCCTTCTGTCCTTCAATAAGGAATAGAAGTACTTAATACTGTTGTCCATACTTCGAAACATCTCCTCAGCTACTGAAAGTCTCTTAGCCTCAGCAATGCATAGGTTCATTTCACCTCTCAGCTGTTCAGAAAATCTCGTCCGCATTTGATTTTGTAGCCGATTTAGATGTTTCCTGGCAGTATTCAGCTTAATAGTCACATTTGCAGTACATTCCTGGTGTAATTTCCCCAGATCATACTTAACAAATCCACCTTATGCATAACCCTGTACATACCACACCCTTCCACTTCTCTCCTTCAATTCCTTTTCACGGTCTCCTAGAAATTCTGAACCCCATTCCACATATTTTGAAATCTAAACAATGGCTTAGGTCTTTTATTTCCACCCACAAGTGAAACAAGGATTGGAGAGTGATCTGAGAGGCCTTTATTAGCACAGAACACTAATGAGCTGTCATAGTTCTCATACCACTTTGGATGACCCAAAGCCCTATCCAACTTTAGTTTCATCCATGAGCTTTCCCCCTGATGATTTGACCATGTGAAGAAACATCTTACTCCTGGAAGATCCTCCAGCCGTAGTCTGCTAACACATCTCTGAAATTCCTCACAAGCGTTAACATCAATACCGAAGCAGCCTGTTTTCTCTTTCATCTTCAGAAATGTATTAAAGTGTCCAAGGATCAACCAAGGATGGGTACACAAGCTCCCATACCTCTCTAATTCCTGCCATAATTCATTCCTCTAGCAACTATTGTTATTGGCATATACCACATATACCACCAAAATATGATCCCTATTTATATCCTTGAGAAAACAGTGCATAACCTGATCATTACCACCTACATACTGAACAACCCATTGAGTCTTATCCCAAACACACCAAATCCTACCGTTAACAGCATGGTAGTAATTATTGACAAAGCCCCAATCACGAAAACAACTGTTTCTAACTGTTTCAAATTGCTTCGCTTTGACTCTAGTTTCTATAGATCCCTAGAAGGATGTTTTATTTTTGGCTACAAAAGCACTTAGTATTTCTTTTTGTTTTTCTGGCCTATTAAGGCCTCTCACATTCCATGATGCAATCATGTCACAAAAGGCCTCTCACATTCCACGATGCAATCATGTCACAAAAGGCCTCTCACATTCCAAGATGCAATGATGCTATGTGACAGCATCACTAGCTTTCAATTCCTCCTTCTCCATCCATCCTTTGCTCAGCACCTTATTCTCTTTCCCTGACAGGGAACTATTATGCATACCCTGCTCTTGGTTGAACAGCTGTTGAGTATTATCCTTTTCAAGGTCACTCTCTCTTTCGGCTCACAACTGTTTCTAAGTTCCTTGGTTCCTATGGAATCATGTTTTGTTGAATAGCTTCCTCTTTTCTACCATGATTCACTTCAGACTCCAAGCCCTTGGTCGGACCCTTCTGCTTGACAGCCTACTTCCTCTGTACCCTAGGCATACTACAGTAGCATGTCCCCAATTAGAATATTTAGAACACCGGACAAGTCTCTATTCACACCTAACCTTCTGAGTTATAGTATTCCCCTGTGGTCCAACAAAGTCAAAGGCATCAACTAAAGGCTTGGTTGCATCAATTTCCACCAACCCCTTCGTATATGAAATCCTCGCCTTCTCTACCGTCATCTTGTCAGTTATAATAGGGTAACCCACCTTGCTTGCCGGTCCATCTATGGTCGTCTCCCCCCAAAACTTCAAAATCATATCCATCAAATGAACCCAGACTGCAACCTTGATGCAGAGCATCTGTAATAATAGTTATTTTGAACTTTTTATCGTTATAGTTTCCTAGTTTGGTTTTCTTCATATTTTCTTATTTAGCTTTGATTGTTTTCCATCTTTATTTGGATGCTCTTTGGTAAGTTTTCTGTTTTAATTTTCTTTCTAAGATTAGGATTTGCTAAGCTAGTATGATAAGGATGCACGAGTAGCTTCCTCTTTCCTACTCTGATTCACTTCAGACTCCAAGCCCTTGGTCGGATCTTTTTGCTCGACAACCCACTTCCTCTGTACCCTAGGCATACTACAGTAGCATGTCCCCAATTAGAACGTTTAGAACTCGGTACAAGTCTTCATTCACACCTAACCTTCTGAGTTATAGTATTCCCATGAGGTCCAACAAAGTCAAATCAACTAAAGTCTTGGTTGTATCAATATCCACCAACCCCTCGCATATGAAATCCTCGTCTTCTTTACAGTCATATTGTCAGTTCTAAAAGGGTAACCAACCTTGCTTGCCGGTCCATCTATGGTCGTCTCCCCCCAAAACATCAAATCCATATCCATCAAATGAACCCACACTACTAGAACCTTGATGCAGAGCATCCATAATAATAGTTATTTTGCAACTTTTTATCGTTATAGTTTCCTAGTTTGGTTTTCTTCATATTTTCTTATTTAGCTTTGATTGTTTTCCATCTTTATTTGGATGCTCTTTGGTAAGTTTTCTGTTTTAGTTTTCTGTCTAAGATTAGGAATTGCTAATATAATATAATAAGGATGCATGAGGCTGTATTGTGACATCTTTTATCTAAATTTCAGAATTTTAATTGTATGCTTTTTTCGTAAACCCTAGTTTATCTTGTTCCATCCACAATCAACCTAGACTCTAGCCCTTTTGTTGAATTTAGTTTCCCTAATCTCCTATTTTTGCGCCAAAATGGTATAAGAGAAGTAGATCCTACACTCTTTTATTAAGTGACTATGGTTGGATGTAGTAAAGGTAAGGGTAGGGGTAATCGGCCTCAACAAACAAGGCTGTGCAAGCCTTGCAGCGTCAGGAACCTGTGGGAACATGAATGGCGATTCCAAAAGGTAACCACAACAACGTTGACTTCTCAGACAATCTTGACGATGTGGATGGAGTCGATGATGAGAACCCTTTTCATGACATTGGAACTGTGGATCGAGCTGTAGGAGGCGGATTGAAAGAAAGGTTGTTGCATCCACTGGAGCTGAATAGCAGGGGAGTTAAAATTGAAGTCGCTGATTTTAACGGGAAGCTGCATTCTGAAGACTATTTGGATTGGGAATCGAGTTTAGAATCTTATTTTGAGTGGAAACCCATGGAAAAAATCAAAAAGTGCTGTTTGTGAAGTTGAAATTGTAGGGTATTGCACTTCAATTGGGGAAGAGAGTTGTAGAGGAGCGTACGCGACAAGGAAAGCCAAATATCAGCACTTGGGAACATAGAAAGCCAAACTAGGAAACTATAATATAAAAAGCTTCATAATAACTTCTCGAGGTGTCCCAACAAAATTGCAACACTAACTAAATTGAAATGTCCTAGAAAAATTACAATATTGTTATATTTATAAACTTTTCTTCAATAAAAATACCAAAACACCCATACGTTTTATTTTATATTACATCAACTCATTTCGTTATTTTTTTCTCATTCTTTTTTTTTTTCTCACTCCTCTCACTCACAAAAGTTAAAGGGCAATTTAGACTTTACAAGAAAAAAATCAACACTTAAATTATTATATCAGGTCAACTGATTGCAATTCTATTGGGGCGGAAGAAGTATTATTATGGATATATTGCATCAATCCCCCTTGGTTAGAAAAAGAGTAGATTCCAATGTGTAGGTTTTGGCGTATTCCTCGAAGATATCTGGGCCGACTCTTCAGCTCTTCTTCAGTAACCCATGTACTTTCACTTATTGGTTTGTCAAGCCACATCTCCACAAAATGCTTATAATGGTTGCCTTATCTGGATCTTACTTCTTTGACATCTAATACATCTTCAACAATATCAGCCTTTGACTTTGGCAGCTGTTTGACTTGAGTTTCTATGCTTGTTACTTGCAATGTTCGAACTTCCTAGCCTTCCGCGTGTGATAAATACCCTGGGAAAATATTTCACCTCTCAAGTGAGTACTTGATCATCTTCCTCAAGTGCACAAGTAACCCTTATCATGTAGCAAGACAGAAGGCCTAGCAACCTTGTTCCATGCTCTACTCACAAAATTCTCCATGGCCTTATACGACATCTTCTCACCTCACCCAAGACATACCCTATCAATGTATTGCTCCTGTATCGTCTCTCATCACATACGTCCTCCAAGGAAATGCCAATCTTTTCATCATGACGACCCACATAGGATAGCTTGGTACCAACCTCTGCTCCTCTATTACCTGGGAACCTCATCTCCTGTTTACTACCATGCAAGGTAGCCTCCAAGTACACAAACGTCTATTCTAAACAACCTCTTGTCCCTGATTATTCCTCACTTTCAAAATATCCAAACCCTCTTCATCAGATGCAACTAGGTCTACCCATATCTCAATACTCTTAGCAAGGGTCATCAACCCTGACGACCCAGACGAAACCTGATTCACCTTCGCATCAGATCCATTAACACTCTTCATCTCCGCACTGACACCCAAACCCTGCTTCACAGCAGAACTCCCATTATCCTTCTTAGGTTTTGCAACCCCTTCTCCAAGGAGTTCGTATACTTCTCCATCGTACGAGTCGTCATGCCCTTATTATCACCCAAAGTCTCGTTTGCCACCGAACTCTCATTGTCCTTTTTAGGTTTTGTATCTACCTTCTCCGAGGGAAACAATTCCTCCACAATCGAGGCCCTCCTTTTTCCTAGCCATCGAACCCTAGAGAGTTCTCACCAGACCATCATCGTCGGCGACCAGTGCTCCGTCCTCTTCTTTGTTTCCCCTTGCTTTATGTCACATCACTTATATAATATTTTTTTGTTTCTCTCCCTACCCTTTAGTAATTTTAATTATTTCACCTTTATTTTTTTTCTCTCTACTCACTCACAATTCCACGCTTCTTATAACTACCAAGGGCGTTTTGGGGAAAAGGCACAAAGTCGATGCATTTCTTAATAATTATGTCAAGTCAACACATCTATTTGGGATAGAGGGAGTCTCGTTACAATGAAGTTACGTGGGAAACAGAGTTCCATTCTTTTTCCTGTGTTTTTTTTTTATTATTAAATTCTAGTTTTATTTCTTTACTTTTCACTTGACATTTCATGTGCCTCTGTTCTAGGTTTCAAGTAGTGTGGATGATGCTCCCATTGGGTCTACAGTGTCCGTTGTGAACGAAAACCTCTCCGTATACCTAAATGTTGAAGGCACAATTAACACAGAGGCAGAGCGCGAAAAGCTCAGAAAAAAGATGGAGGAAATACGCAAGTGAGTATTTTTGCGTTTTCAGTTTTGTTTGGATGTTATAGATGATCCCATACGTAACTACTATATCCCTCTGTTCATCATTTTTCTTAAACATGTCTTGCTGAGTATAATAAAAAACAATAATGCACATGAATGACTTGGTTTCATCTTTTGTCTGGAGTGAACACGAGGGTGTGTTACACTGTTGGAGACTAATCGTGTTGGTATTGTTTTTTCCTGGATGTTTCTTATGTTCGCATGTAGAGACAGTGGAATAATCATCACAAAGGGTTGCTATATATATATTTTGATTTTGCTGCTGATTGTATTAGGCAACAAGAGACACTTTCTAGGACGATGAACGCTTCTGGTTACAAGGAGAAAGTCCCGCCTCATATCCACGAAGAGAATGTGGCAAAACTTGCGTCGCTTATGCAAGAACTTGTGTCTTTCGAACAAGCCAGCCAGCATCTGGAGCGAGAAGTTGCCGCCCAATAATCCACTATGGACTAAAGCTCAATGGCCAGCCATTTTAATTTTGGAAGAGGCACCTAACAGGAGTTTCACGATCAGCTACATTTTCTCCAATTTCCAGGGAATCCTGCCACTTAAGGGGTAGTTTTTTCCCTATTAATTTAATTTTGAAGCTATATTTGTTTGTGAACCAAGATTCATTGTACTACTGTATTGTGTTAGCTGCAGCATGAGAAAGATTATGGTTGAATTGAGGATGATAAAAGAGAGGAATGCGCTTCATACTGGAAAGCTAGCAGTTTGAATCTTCATATGATAACCTATTCTTGTTTGAAAAATAATCAGTTTGTCTCATTTCTCAAGTGAATACACCTTCTTGCCCAGGCCTAATCTTTCGTTTCTTGAGATCTTGAAATAATTCTGCCTTTTGATTTCGTCATATGACCCATCATAATACGCTTATGTTCTTGCAGTGGCTATACAAGCTATTAGTACTTCGTATGCAGCGTCCACTTTCATTTTCTTTAGCTCTTCGTTCTGTTGATTTTTTTTGCTCATACTCGCTGAATACTGTGCTGGGCAAAGGTGTACGACTATTACTAGACTAGTTAAATCGTATATTGTAGACATTCCATCCTTTCTGAAAGGAACGGGGAAGTGAAGATGCATATTCAATATCACTTTGTGCGGGAGATGTGGTATCTATTTGTTTATGTGAACCAAGTACTTCAAGGGAATTGTTTGATCCCACCTGATACTGATGGAACTAATCAAACAAAATTTACAAAAACCCACATGTTTCTTATTATTGATTTTTTGTATTTTTAATCTTCACGCGTCTTCAAGCTTCGATGCAAGAATTCAATAATACTGAACCAGATACAAATGTCTATGAAAAGTTTAATTTTTCTCATGTATATATATATATATATATATATATTCTACGGGTAGTATACTTATTGCAAGTAAAATTCTTCCAAAACCACGGTTAAAGTCGATGAAATCTATAATAAGAATATAACTCAGCAGATATGTCAATAAAATAGAGATAATTTCTATGAAACTTAATACTAATTTCTATGAAACTTAATACTGATCTAAGCTAGCTATCTAGCCAAACCTAGACCAGACTAGAATTTCAACATTTGCTTGGTTTTATTTATTTACTTTTCTGATATGGTTGTGGTTGAATGAATACATAAATTAAATACTTATTACTTGGTTGCATATATTGGTGCCATATGAAGAAAGTATCTCAGCCACCATCCAACAACACTCTGAATTCCAAAGAACAAAAAAGTAGTCCCCTCTCTTCTCTAGTACCTAAAACAATGCATATAGAACCATTGTTGGAGGGCTAAGATGAAGAAAAAGCCCATTATTGTCGCGAACTGTCACATTCCATACGCCCATGTGGCTGCTTTGTGTTTGCTCGTCGTGATGGGCAGTCTGGAAACAGGCGAGGCAACCAACGCTACTAACAATATCACTACAGCAGGAGATGATCACAACGTGGTGGAGGTGAAGGTAGGGGTGGTGGGAGACATGAGGGTGTGGGTGGGGAAAATGGGGCTGAGCTGCATAAACATGGCGTTGTTGGATTTCTATGCGTCACGACCTCATTACTGGACTAGGCTGGTTATTGATGCAAGAGACTCCAAGGGTGATGTTGTTACAGCTGCTTGTCACGGGGTTAAAGACTCGCGACCCGTGCGACACTTAACCTACTCACAACCTTCGCTTAGGCTCAGCCTCCTCCTTGTTTCCGTAAGACAAAATGGGACACCCGATGTAGGGAATGAGATTTTTGGGAACAAGCTCTGAAGGAGGTGGAATGCTTTGCTCTTAATGGCTCTCTTGGATTGATTGTGTTTGTTTCGTTGCTTGTTGCCAATGTTCTCCCCCGAGGGGGTTTATATAGTTGTCCACCTTCTGATTGGACGGTGGAGATTGATTCGATCCTACGGTTACAATCGAAGGTTTAGAATACTCGACAAAAATATTTAGATATTTATAAGTTCCTAGAGTTCTCTGAAGTTCTTTAGAATCTTTCATAAGTTCAGAGAATGTTTTGAAACTTGAGCATTCTTTTCGGACTTGGGCCTTTCTCTTGGGCTTGCAATGGCTTTGGGCTAATTGTGACATGCTACTGCAGGTATGTGATCAAGTCTCTGTAATATATATGATGATTTGTAGGTCAATGTGACGGTATGATGGATGTAAGATACATAAGTAAACTTTGTATCATCTGTTCGGATTTTATATAGAGTTAGTTCCGTTTTTTATTTGAGTGTCTTTGTTGGATATATGAACATATGGATTAGATTACCGGTCTCAATGAGCTAGGGTACATCCTAATGCATTGTTATCCATTATGAAAAACCTGGTAAGGAATATTTGTGCGAGAGATGTCTTAGTAACAAAGTGCGACTCCATCCATCAATTCAAACTTTTGTTTTCTGTATTTTTCTAATCCTGGTTGAGGGGATTAAGATAGTCTATAGGACATATTAGTCATATACTCCCTCGATCCTAAGATATAGGGAATAATTTGACTCGACGTATGGATTTATATTCGTGTTAAGTATTTATGAAATTTGTTATAGAAACAATATTTTTTATCAATTGTAATGATGTTAACTGTAATAATTAAAAGAGAAGCTAGTGAAATTTTATTTTGATATTTATATGATAAAAATTTGTCAAAAAAGGGAAATGTTTTTTACATTTTAGGATAATCCATAAGTGTTTCTATATTCTGGGACACGAACATCTTCAATGATTCATGCCTTCCTCAACTCTTGGGAATTTGGTTGACCAATTCTCTTTTTTATTTTTTGCTTTTAAAATTTAGCGTGGGTGTTGACCGGTTATTACAATGATTTGAATCTTCAGTGACACCAGACTACCTAGAAACATAGTACAACGTCCTAATTTTGCATCTTAAGTATTCCTTTTGGTCCTTATTTAATTATAATATTTTTTGATTAATTTTAATATAAATATAATATTTTTATTTTTTTATTTGGTAACGAATTGATATTAATATAATCAAACAATCTCACCATCTTTTTTCTTCTAAACCCCCTTTATATTTCACTACCTTTAAAAAATACCTCGTGCGTCCCAGATAAATTATAAAAATTGATTTAATACGATAATTAAAGAATCCATTGATTTTGTTATATTGGAGATAAATATCCTTGTGTGATGACAAGGAGTAGTTGGGAAGAATTGTGAGTGAGAAGAAAAGAACAATAATAATGATAAAAATGATAAGAAATAAGGTTTGGATGTTTAAACTTTTACACCTCAAAAACATTGTCATTTAAGAAAACGTCATAATTTATATGAGATGTCCATATTTAATAATGTGTCGTAATTTATGTAGGACGGAGAGAGTATTCTTTTTTCACGAAATTTCATACAAATTCAACATACACATAAAATCTCATGTTGCATTAAATCGTTATAATTAAATTAGGACGAAGATAATATTTATAAACAAATATGTTTCGATATTAATTTTTCATGGAACATAGTTAAAGATTTTGATGTTATCAAACCAATTTTAGTCCTTGTCATTGAAAGTAAATGTTTGTCCAGCTGGTAGAGGGAAGAATGGACTATGGATTTTCTTATGCAGCCATTACCCAAAGCCCATAGGCCATAGCTCATATGTTTGGAATCGAACCGGTGATCTCACATGTCTGTTTTGTTATGAGGAATCAGTTTTATCAAAAATGATGAAAAACCTATGAATGGATATCTAACAGTAACCGCTACCCAACAGGTCAGCTGATGCATCCAAAAGACCTATCTCTGCAAAATATTCAGAAAATTGCTTGGATTCTTCCATATTTGTGCAAGAAAGCGAGTGCATTACCAACTTGAAACAATATAATGTACCGTGGATCAAACGGATACATATATAGTTCAAGAACGATTAATTTATTTCGATGAACCCATGCTAATTATCTTATGGTTCTTGATGCAAGTACAGTGCTGGATCTAATTGAGAACAATCAAGTGAAAGCAATCATAGGGCCAACTACTTCCTTCGAAGCTCAGTTCGTAATTAACCTTGGAGAAAAAGCACAAGTTCCGATTGTCACATATTCTGCGACGAGTCCATTACTTGCCTCAGCGGTAGTCCATACTTCATTCAGGCGACTCAGGATGATTCATCTCAACTTCAAGCGATCACGGCTCACATCCAAGTGTTCGGATGGAGGGAAGTCGTCCCAATCTAACGAAGACAACGAGTTTGGCAGTGGCCTGATACCTTTCCTAGAGGATGCTTTCCAGCAAAAAGGTGACCGTGTTCCATATCGAAGTGTGATGCCTTCATCGGCAACTGATGATCACATTTCTGCCGAGTTGTATAAGCTAATGACTATGCAGACTTGCGTCTTCGTGGTTCACATGACATCCGCTTTGGGAGTACAGCTTATTATTATGGCCGCGCAGCTAGGAATAATGAGCCAAGATTATGTGTGGATCATCACCACTGCACTGGCAAATGTCTTGAACACATTGGGCCCTGATATGGCGTCTTCCATGCAGGGAGTATTGGGTGTGAAGTCCTATGTCCGTCGACAGCTGTTCTCCTCAACTTCACTATTCGTTGGCAGAGACAGTTCGTACATGATAATCCAACTGTTCTGAATCCACAGTTGGATGTGTTCGGACTCTGGGCGTGTGATGCTACTTCCGCAATTGCCAGAGCAATCGAACTTGTTCATATTAAAACCCTCCCAACTCATGATGAAGCTAACAGCTCGATCTCATCTACGGATCTCTCCAAAATAGGCGTAATCCCAAGGAGAACCTGAGCTGTTGGAGGCAATACTAAGCACAGGTTTTCGAGGCCTCAGCGGCAACTTCAGTCTCATCAACGGGCAGCTAGACCCGACGGTGTTTCAGTTTATAAATGTCATTGGCAGGGGTGAGAAGGAAACCGGGTTTTGGACGAAAGATAGAGGAATAGTTAGACATCTGAATTTAGGAGATACAAAAACAGGAGCGTATTTTGTTAGCCCTAACCTTGACATCTCCACATGAAAAACACGCCTGCTAACATCTCGCACTATTCATCTCCACCGGCCAAAACACATTTGCATTGTTAGAATTCCACGTTTCTTGTACAAAAACGTGTTTTGTGTTTGTTAGACAAAGCACTGATTCTTTCCCTTTAAATAGGTTAGTTTTCAATGTGTAGAAATATAGCTCGGCAATAAAAGAAAATCAGAAAAGGGAGTCTTCCCACCAAATCCGTGTCTCACCACATCACCGGTCGATCCAAACGAACAAGTGGTATCAGAGCTAGGGGTGGTGTGTGCAGAGCCGGTAAGGAGACAATTGTCGAGGAGACTCGGCCGAGGAGATATCGGCGAGGTGGCTACCAGAGGTAGGTGCAGCCAAAACCCAGCCTTTGAAGTAAGACGACAAGATTACAAGGGGTTTAAGTATCAGAAACATAGGATACTAACAAGAAATATCCAGCTTACAAGTCTTAAATTATATGAAAATCCAAATGTCCGAACAACAAGCGAAATGTTACATAAAACCGAATCTAATCATCATCGCTATGTAACGGTCCCTTCCACGATCATTTAATATCTGAAACGAACACGTAACCGTTAGCTCGAAAGCCCAATAACACAGGATACAAGTCCATTCCAGGGGTCCGACATGCTTATTATATCATGCGTTTTCCATGCGCAAACAGGATATAATGCAAACTACCCCGAGCAATCATTTACCAAACAGAAATATATATACATATATAAATATATATATACACACATAAATAATAAATCAAGTTAGTCAGCTTGATCTTTGTTTCACTACCCTTAGCCTTTATTAAAAGCTTTTAAGGCTCTTCATGTATTTCATGTCATGTTATTAACCTTGTTTCATTACCCTTTAACCTTTATTAAAGCTCTTAAGGCTTTTCCTGTATTTCATGTCATGTTGTTCTTCGTGGCTTGCGTGGCTTGAACAGGTTAATGATATGAGAGGAGTTACCAAATATTTAATATGTTACCTAGCACGGCAGTACTAGTAACCATTAAACAAGCTGGATGGTCTCTGTAGAAGACCCAAGGCGGTTATTAATAACCAAACACGGCCATCTCTTGATGCTGCTGCATACATGCGAAAGGGTTTACACCCTCCCTAGTTAGTCAAGAAACCGTAACTCTCCCCGTCATTAATTTCACAGGATTTTCTTCGTGTTCAAAACTTCAAGATTCTCAAGAATTTCCTCGTATTCAGGATTTCAGGATTCTCAGGCATTTTCTCATATTCAGAATTTCAGGATTCTCAAGCATGTAACATAAAATTAATCATATTATCCATGTATAGCAGGTGACTACCATGATGCTCGTAATTCAAGATTTCAGGCATGTATCATGAGATTAATCATATTAATCCATGTATAGTAGGTGAGCACCATAGTGTTTCATATATTCATATAACGCTATATTTTTGTAACGTTTTCATAGATTTCAGGATTAATAATTCATTAAAAATAAATCCAATCAACACAGGATATCACACATCAAGAGCAAGCAGCATCCAAGAATCGTTATTATACTCTATAATATTCTACAGGTTGTATCGTTACCCTTTTAGGCAAGCAATATAACATTCAAGACAGTCAAGCATGCCAGGATTTTATTTTTTTTATTTATCATGCATGCAAGTATGTGATCAAATAGTCACACAAATCAAGTCACGCACACACAATTTAGGATAACGATGTGTGTTATATTGTCATTTATATAGTTCAATCCTACTCCCTCGTAACGCTCGTAACTACGATAAAGTTAATAATATTAATACCCTCGTAACACATTTAAGTGTTAAAAGTAATATTTTTTGTATATTTAAATGTATATAATCCTAATATGTGTTCAGAGGGTTAAATCCTTTTTTTCTTTTTCTTTCTATTCACTAAACAAGAACAGGGACTCGGAGAACCTCAGGGGGCGAGGCAGGGCGGCGGCTGGGGTTCGGCGAAGCTGGATCTGGGCTGCCAGTGGTCGGGGAGGCTCCTGTGAGGCTGTCCCATGCTCTGGCGATGCTTCCGTGCGCAGGCGACGGCGGCGAAGGCAAGGACGGCGCAGGGGACTTCAGGCAAGGCGGGCGTCGTCGGGGTTGCCCTAACGAAGTAGCGACTGAATCGTGTCCGGAATCAAGGATGGGACACAGTGATGCAAGGTGGGTCGCATCCGAGCTTGTTGGTGGCCGAGGCGCGTCACGTTCGAGCTTCCTATGGTCGCGCCTGGCTGTGAGAAGGCTGGAATTATCTCGCCATGGCCGGGGAAGATTGTCGACGAAGTCAGGCAACAATGGCGGTGGTGTCTGGGGTGGCCAGAATCCGGGTTCGGATTGGTTGTCAGTGGCGGTGGGCGATGGTGTTTGGTGAGGTGTGAAATTATTATGGTTTGAGACCTGTATATAGGCAGTTTTTAAAATTTTTAACTAAAGTGGTTAAAATATTTACGGGATTTTCACGTCATTCAAATCATCTCAAATCTATCCCAAATATATTGCGTAAATATTTATTTATTTTTTCTAGATTTTGCTAGGATATTACACATACATTAGGCAAAGATTTCATACATCAGAACACCTCATTTGATCTTGAGCAGCAACTGCTGGTTCAAGTTCTCTTATTAAAAATTTAACTGCAGAATGCAGAATGCAGAAAAACTCTATAAGGTAAACCTCGAACTAGCACAGAATGGTGAAGCAGGAACAGGTTTGCAGCCAGAACAGTATCAGTGTAACAGGCACAAAGCAAGATCTCATCTCTCTGGGTCGGATCCGAGCCAACAAATAATCAATAGAAACAACATACAACAATCTAAACCAGTTGTACCAGAATAGCTAATTAAATAACAAAGTTGATCAAGAAATCCAATTTGAAACATTCTAGCGAAATCGTCACAGTCAAGAATCCGTCATCAAGTTTTTATCCAATCCCATAGCCGTGTTAGAACCCGGGAGATGCTAATCATGGAGAGAGTGTACAGCTACAAACCACAGCTAAAATAGATAGAAAGCAACAAAGTTGGCCCTTAACTACATCCCTTCAAAACTGACAAGCGGCTGATGAAGCTCACGTCTTCAAAGGTCAGAAAATGTCTAGCCTCTGTTATTAGTTGCCAACTAGCTGAATGTTTGAAATGGTTTGTAGACGTTTCTGAGAAAGAAAAGTAGTTATGTCTACACAAAACCTAAGCCTAACTTGAACAAAGTCGTAAAGTTTGAGTAATAGACATTCAGGTGTGGGGGAGTTCGGTTTATGTTGAGCTGCAATTATTATTTTGTAACTATCTAGTTAGAATATATGTATTTTATAAAATATCTTTATTATTGTTTTTTCTGTATTAGTTTGATTTTCTTAAATTATATTGTTTTCGAGTTTATTTGTTTCTTGATTGCAATGTTTTTTTATATATATTTTGCTACTCTATAAATATAAATTATGTCAAGATTAATAATATTTTCATATTTTCCTCTCATATTTAAGTTTTGACTTGACCAATTAGCTTTTGGTAACCGATGGGTGGTGGCATCCATCACCCACTAGATCCAAATTTTCATTTCAACTTCTGTCTTGTCTTCTTAGTTGATCGTTTAGTTTACTTCGAATAAAAAAAACCTCAAATAAAATATTCATAGCAACTCTCGACAAAAATATGGGTGTATCTCCCATCTAAAACTGTGATTTGTATTGTTAAGATCGATTCACACACACGATTCAGAAATAAAAGAGAAAAGACACAAGATTTACGTGAAAAAATCCTCAAATGGAAGAAAAATCCACGGTGACGAGATCCACTATTGAAAGAAAACTGATACAGAAATTATTATTACAAAAGGTTATTTATAGACTCACGAAATAAACCTAACTCTTTAAGTTCTGATTGGTCGACTACAAAAAAATAATTATTTGGCGACGGAAAATTTAATTATGAAATCATCACTCATGTATTGCTTCTCCAACAACTCCATCTGTAGCTCGTATGACAACCACTGGACGCTCTCAAATCGACTCTCAATGAGAGCAATACGAGCCCTGTAGAAGATATCTCGGACACATCGTTTCAACGTGTCCTTCCAAACAATGCATACCTGACGATCCAAACAAGGATCCCAAGTATACTGAGCCTGAAAAATGGACATTACCAAATAAATATAATTAGTGCAGTTAGAGATATCAAGATAAAAATAGAGATATATAAAATTGATATTTAGCTTTCATATCGAGAACCAACCAAACATACGATCTCAGACATAGAGAGGAACCTATGAATAGAAAGTCCACAATGGCTGGTAAAAAGCCATGAATGAGGCACTGATTGTCCTCACAACATCATTATGATACAATCTACAAAATAATATCCAAGTACATATAAGCAAAAATATTACTAACAATTATTGATGTTACTCATATATTATATATATGAGAATTAAAAAATGTGTGAATGAAATCAATTTTACCAATGAATATCTGGATGCAAAGGAGAAATAGAATCAAACCATTCATATTTGAAAAGCACAGTCTTTAAGCTCCTAAAATCTATCCCTATGTATTGCAGTTCAACAATGTCTATGAGAATGCCGTAATAATTTATGATGCCATCCCCTTTCACCAAACACCCCAATTAACAGTGGTTTTCTCCTTATTGGCTTAGAATCTATCGAACAAAAAATCCCTGACAACATATTGCTTGAATTTTTTTTACATAAATCACTGGACCAGCAGCTATTGCCTTATTCATCTCATTGCCCTCAAGTAGTCTGGCCTGAGAGGAAATAGATACTCACTGAGAAGATAAATATAAGAAAATTTCTACAATTCATTCATAAGAGGACGAAAACCCCATACATGCTCTTTTAACCAAACTGACCATAACTGTTCTTTTCATTCCCTTGATGAATAACATTGACAACACGAACTCCAGAGCGACTATTTCAAATGTTCCCCTACACTTTGAATAACCATTTCACCATTGCTGTAGCATACACCACATAGGCAACACGAACTCCAGAGCAACTATTTTTGTAGTATTTCAGAACCTCAGCTCAACGCTGATGACATTTCAATTGTTAAAGGTGCACCTACTTCATACAACGGTTTTCGTTTATTCTTTATGTCATTTACATGATGTCTAATTAGTATTCTATCGTGTTTACTGGTGCTACTTTATACAACACTAAATCCTTTAATACATGATGCCAATTAATTATAAGTTTTAATTTTTTTTTCAAGTATAGACTTGGATTCTTTGACAGATCCGTAACAAATATTATTTTACTTTAATAAGATATGCCACATATTTCGTCGCTAAACTGAATAAATTATAAATTTTTAAGTTTAATTTTACTATTATATGAGTTATATCACTTTATGTCTACTATGATCATCCAAATATCATATCTTATATGTTTTAGGTTATGATTTTCAACTTAACAAATTATAAAGTGTTAAGAAATGTTATTTAGTATACTGGATTATAATGTTGTGATCAAATATAACATGGAAATAAAAAAAAGTAAGAAACCCTATAAATTATATTTTCTTTGTGTGAGGATTTCAAACCTATTTTCTAAAATTAAGAATCAAACGTATAATAAAAAAAATTCCAGAATATTGTGAAAAAAATTTATGATTTGCGACGGATTCCATCGTAAAAATTATTAAAATACAAATATTGTGATGGATTTCGTAGTCAACATGTTTACCCCTTAACTTTTGCGACGGATTTCGTCACAAAAATATATATTTCATAATTTTTGATGCAAAATTTTATGAACTATAAACTAAATAGATTTTGTGACAGATCCGTAGCCAAATCATTTCCCACTAAACTTTTGAGACGAAATTCGTCGCTATGTGTTTTTTTAAATTTTTTTTTTGTTTTCGACGGATTTTGTCATTAAGGTTTTCAAATATAACGACAGATTTTGACTTTCTGTCGTAAAATTTATTTATTTTTTTGTCTCTTACTTTTAGCGACAGATCCGTCATAAGTTTTTCTTTTTTGTGACGGATTTTTTTCGTAGTTAAATTTTGCCATAGCTAAATTGTTGTTATTTTATCTTGGTCGAAATAATTTAAGATTTAAATAAATTAAATCTAATTTCATGAAATACACGCCGCACGACCCGTGTTATGATGCATGGCCTCCAGCTTGCCTATGGTTAGAGACCAACGATTGATGCAGTGCATGGTCGTGTTCATCACGCACAACCCGTGCCATCTCTTCGATGCTCCTCATGGAATCTGGACCACTTCTCAACAAATCTCCCACTTGGGATAGATTCCCAATCCATCAACTGAACATAACATTTATCACACTTGGCGACGACCTCATGCTAACCTCACGTAGCAACACAAGTGCCAGAAGCTACTGAAACTCACAACTTATTCCACACTCATATATATATAGAGATCCTTGACCTCCCAAACAATTGTTGACTTCCACCATGCGACTTATAAGCACCACAACTACTAGAGCCATTCCTCGAAACATGCCTCGAGTTCCTCACGCAACGTTACTTTTTGCTCTTGTACACATATCGTCTAGGAAACTCTCAACGCTCAACACTCTTCCTCAACAAAAAACTGTAATCTCTGTCATGCAACCCTTTCACAGTTGCCTTCTTCACAATCTCGCCTCTACGATAACTCTGGATCGTAGGACCCTCTGTAGGCACTTCCACGAAACTCACACACTTCCTCGTCCCACCCCTGCGAGAACTCAGCAGCTCTAAACTTTCACTCTATAGAGTAACTGCTTCACTATGTCCACCAACCAACAGCTCGAAATCGATTATTATTACGGTTAACTGAAACAAAAAAAAATTAAATTCGGTTTAGTTACGGTTTTGATTTTTCAAAAACACAAATATGTTTTTAGTTAACCGAAACGGAAATGTTTTCAGTAAAAAAACTAAATCTCACCCCTAATGACTTCTTCCCCCCCCCCCCCCCTCTTAGGTAGGGGGATAGGCTTCACTCACTTTCATCTTTAATGATAATTTTAACTTGTGTTCTTCAATCATGAACCGTTGGAGTAATTTTGTTATATCATTAAGAGGAATAACAAAACTGATAGGAATGTACAATCTTTTCAGTTGTATAGAAATTGATAAACAAAACTTAGGAGTATTAACCATGATATTGTTAGTGTGCTTAGACTAGAAAATAGGTAGTTATCTGCAGTGTAGGTAAGATGCTGGAGAGCAAACGGCTACATATGGAGAGCATTTTGTGAGCTACCATATACAAACTATTACAAAGAATTTTGTCGAAGCAATTAAGACATCCGTGGGCAACAAAAGACCTGCAAATGCTTCAAAATCTAGGATTGAACTTCCAAACGAGGACCAATACAATAATGCATGGATTGCATCAGATCTGGGTACAGACGAGGTTGCAACAGTGATTGGGTGCAGACGAGGTCTCAACGGTATTGAATGTAGATTGAGTTATAATAGACTGGAGTGTAGCAGAGATGGTTGGTAAGGTTGGGTCAGAAGTCTGGGGATCAATCAAAACAAAGATTTGAGGTTCAGAGTGACAGTATGAGGATCTGAAAAAGGTGAGCTGTCAACATCAGTGAAGCTTCACATGTGACAAGCTGTCACCATCAGATCAAGTATACAAGTCACGGGTTCATTCCCTCAGCCTATATAAAGGGGATCAAAGAGCTTGAACAATAAGCAGTTGAATGAGAGATTGAACGTACAAGTGTGCAAAAACAATCCAAATTCAAAATTGTTCAAGTGAGGTGAATCGAAGAAAAACAGGAAGAAGAGGGTTAACTAATCTACACTGAAGAACAGAAGTTACAACAGAGTCCACTAAAGGATCTGTGAAAGAATCTAGGTTCTTCGACTTTTTGACAAGTTAGATAACTTGTAAAGGGGTTATCTTGTAAGTAAAAAATAAGAAGATAGTGAGATCACTTCTTGGATTGACTAAACTGGTCACTAAGGAAAGACTAGATTAAGCTCTCGGTTATCAATTTATAACGAATGTCTGAACCAGTATAAATTCTGTGTTCTTTATTTGCTCTTTATTATTATGAGATATTAGATGTGTTAGGGATCAATCACAACAAAAATAGAGATAAACTCTCAAAGTTTGAGTCTCTATTACAGATCATCTCAATAGTCTGTAAAAGACATCAATATATTGAAATTAACTATTCCGCTGCGTTACATTGATAAATTCTAAAATAACCTATTCACTTTCTCTAGGTTGTACCTGTGCACTCCTCAAATTATATATTGCATAATACAATCGCTATGCAATTTTGTAGTTTAATTGGATGGAGTATCATATTTACCATAACTTGTGTATAAGTTTGAAATATATGAAAATAATTCATTTTTCTAAACTATGCACACTATCATCATATTGTGATGCTGCTAAATGTAAGTGACTTCAGCCCCCACCTTTCTTCAAAAGTCTAGCCCGTTCATTGATGATTACTTATATTGTATATTTTAATCTTAGGTTAAGAAAAAATATTTATCATTTCATATAATGGGAAGCCATAACTCGTATAAAATACAAATATAATATTAAATAAATATATGTAGGTCGTAACTTATCTACGACAAAAAGAGTACAAACTAATAGATGAGGTTGTTTCACAGGACCTAATTGGCTACTTTTTCCTCAAAAATAACTTCTCCATTTTATTTAAATACTTAAAAGGGTATTTTCAATATCAGTTTAAAGTTTTGAAAAGAACTAATGGTAGAATGTCCACAATCCAATATATCCTAA